>PVKP010004409.1:0-98147 GCA_004027715.1 Plecturocebus donacophilus | reverse complement strand
TTTTCTAAAAAAAAAAAATAAAATAAAATAAAATAAATAAATAAATAAATAAAAAGAAGATTTCAAAATCTAAAGTTTTACCAAAATCTGATAAAGAAAATGCATGTGGGGTGAATTTCCTCCATCTTCCAAATACCCAGCCAACTGGTCAGCATTACTCATCCTTTCTGTGGCTCAGTTTTCTCACATGCAAAGTAGAGGTAATAAGAGTACTACATTAGTCTGTTCTGATGCTGCTAATAAAGACATACCCAAAACTGGGCAATTTATAAAGGAAAGAGGTTTAATTGGCTCACAGTTCCACATGGCTGGGGTGACCTCACAATCATGGCAGAAGGCTAATGAGGAGCAAGGTCACATCTTACATGGTGTCAGGCAAAAGAGCTTGTGCAGGGTAACTCCCATTTACAAAACCATTGGATCTCATGAGACTTATTTACTACCAGGAAAACAGAATGGGGGAAATGGCCCCAGTGAGTCAATTATCTCCACCTGGTCCTGCCCTTGACACATGGGGATTATTATGATTCAAGATGAGATTTGGGTGGAGACATACTCTCCCTCTACAGTGTTTGGATAATTAAATGAGGGCCTGGCACATAGGAGAGATTCAAGAAAGGAGACCCATAGTTGTATTTATTCATGAGAATGAAACAAACCCCAGGCTTTATAATCTACCTTCCTATACTCAGTCATTCACAGGAATTGTTATGCACCACATGTTGATGTTCCCTAAAATTCATGTGTTGAAACCTAATTTCCAATGTGATGATATTTGGAGGTGGGGCCTTTGGGAAGTGATTAGGTCATGAGGGCAGAGCTCACACGAATGGAATTAGCACCCTCATGAAAAAGGCCCCAGAGAGCTCTCTTGCCCTTCTGCCATGTGAGAAGACTGAAAAGATGTTGAACCAGGATGCAGGCCCTCACCGGGAACTGACACCAAATCTACTGGTGCCTTGATTTTGGACTTGCCAGCCTCCAGAAGTGTGAGAAATTTCTGTTGTTTATAAACCACCCAGTCTATGGTATTCTGTTGTATAGTCCTGAAAGGACTGAGGCAGAGAGAGTAACTCAAAAGTTACTCTGGGCTTCCAGTTCAAGATCAAAGATAGAACATGTGTACTAACTTCTTCTCCCCAAATCACATTGAATTATTGTGAAGAAGTATAAGAACTTTATTTATAAAAAAAACCCCAGTATGAGAAGCATGTAGTTTGCTTGACAAAGTACTATATATAGCACAGACTGGGTGGCTTAAATAAGAGAAATTTATGTGCTCATAGTTCTAAAGCCTAGAAGCTCAAGATCAAGGTATCAGTAGGGTCGTTTCCTTTTAAGAGTTCTCTCCTTGGTTTATAGATGACCATCTTCTCCCTTGTGTCTTCACACAGTCTTTGGTTTGAACATGTCTATGTCCTAACCTCACCTTCTCATAGTACACCAGTCATGAGCTTAGGGTACACACTAATGACCTCATTTAGCCTTAATTTCCTCTTTAAAGATCTTCTCTTTAAACACAGCCACATTATGAGGTACTGGGGGCTAGAGCTTCAACATATGAATTTGGAGGGGACGCAATTCAGCCCACAAAAGCAGGTCTTGGCATGAAGTAAGAAAAGGTCTAGATAAATTTTTGGAAACAAAAGACAATTGGAAATCAAATGATGGATAATCTAGAGATAGGCACAATTCAGCAAGGGTGAAGAAAGGGCTGAAGTGGATGTCAGCGCCATCTTCAGAGAGGATCTCGGAAGGGCTCCCAATTCTAAGTCACCTATAAAGAGTACCTAGGGAAGGAGGCCCAAGATAGGGGTGGTTGTCTAAAGATCTGAGTAAATAAAGGCTAACTAGTGTTGGCTAAGCTTCAGCCCTGCTCATGCAGAGGTCTTGCCATTTGAAGTCAGAATACAGAGCTCTAAGGAAATTGGGCTGTCAGTATGGATGGAGCTTAGGCATCTAGTATGGGGATGGTATCCCAGAGTAGAACTCTGCTCGCCTAGTCCCTGGGAACCCCAACCTGCCTCATCTTCCTTAGTCATGCGGTCTAATATGAAGACTGTCATTCAATACATACTGCATCCAAAACACAGAGCTTACAGTGATCTTCACATTCAGGAGAACAATCTATTAGTGAAAAAGATCTATACAAAGATGAAAGACATGCACACCAGCTCCCTGTACAAACCAACTTAATCCTGCACTTAAAAATATGAATAAACAAGAAAAGATTATCAGAAATGTGAAGAAAATTAAGAGTTCAAGATAAAAAGAAGAGAAACCAACAGAAAAATTAACTGTAAGGGATTCAGAGATAATTCAGGGGAATGGGGAAGGAACAAAATTGAAATGAAAACAGAGGGATGTCAAAAGAAAGAATTTTAAAGGAAGAAAGAAGGAAACCCATCAGGACAGTCAACTGTGTTCTAATAGGAGTTCTTGAAGAGAAGGACAATAAAAATGGAGGGAGGGAATTATCTGAGAAACAATAAAAAAAAGATTTTCCAAAAAATCAGTCTTCAGGCTAAAAGGTCAGATAATACTGAATAGAATGAAAGAAAAAGGACATGAAAACCTTAAAACATGAAGACTGAAGAGAAGATATCCCAAATTTTGACAAATAAAACCCAGATTACATACAAAAGAGAGAGAATCAGGTTGACATGCTACTTCTTATCAGCAACCATGGATTTTAGAAAAAGAGGAATGTAGCCTTCCAAAGTTCAGAGGGAAAATTATCTTGAATCTAGAGTTCTATAGGCAGAAAAATTTTAATTGAGTATAAAAGTAAAATACAGACTTTCAGACATAATATTCAAGATTCCCCTCCCATTGATCCTTTTTTAAAAAACAAATAATCTTTAAAAGATGAGAAAGTACCTGTGCAAAGCAAAATAAAGAATGGAAAGAGTAGGCAGAGAGTGTCTGAGGACAGGAAGCACCACGGGAATACAATTTTCTCACGTTATCTCCTTTAAAGTGTTGACTACGTATAATTAATCAAGATGCATATGTTTAATAGCATCATTTGAAATTATTTAAGTTACCAATAGAAGGTCTGAAAATAAAAAGACAAATAAAAATAAAATTGAAGGTGGGGTAGGATTACTCTTAGTGAGCTAAATTCCTCCATCCAAATAGGTAGATAATAAAGGTAAATGTCTGCTTGTGACATTGGGCAGCTAGCTGCCAAAAGATAGACACACAAACAGAAAAGGCTCTCTTTGAACTTGGAAGGGTCAATGGGGCGTAAGTAGTGGGCAGCAGGAAGGCTTTTGATACCCTCTGCCTTATATGAATTTTTATCGCTATGGAAGTGTATTCTTTTTATAATGATTAAAAACTCTTTCAAAAGATTTCTAACTCATACTCTCAAACCACAGTTAACTCCATCTTCCATTGGGCTTGGAGGCGATTCTTAATTCTTCAAATAGCTACATGCTCTCCACCTGGAAGAGATGTCATCAACAGCAAAAGCCGGGACACTTGTGTTTTCAGCAGTTTATATAATATAATCTTTTTCTAGCTAAAGAGCATTTCATAGAATTTTTTTGTGGTTCCACTGTCCACTCTATCCCCACTCCATTTTTATTCCTACCTTTTCTTTCCTCTTTTCTGGTCCCAATGCCATGAATTCACAGTTTCAATGCAATCCAATTATGAACTTCCTTTTCATGAAAAAAAAAAAAAAAAAAAAAACACTAGCACCATTAGCCTGCAAAATACATCAAATCTATATCTTTCTAATAATAAAGTTAATGACTGTGATAGTATTACTATTAAAAATGCTTTATTTCACATGTATGTATACATAAACCTATGATATAACATCGCTATAGTTCCCATTGTAAGGGCAGGTGAGATTCGAAAGGCAAACTGGAATAACACTTCTATTCAGGACTTTAAATTAAATCTCTACTTCACCACTGTCAAGTTCTTTTCCTTTGCTAGAAGTTCAGGACAAAGGTTGAGCTTTCCGAGGGCTCTTTGTTCATGTTTGTACCAGTTCCTCTTGGTTATCTTGTCCAAGAATCTCACCAGTAAGTGTTGTTTTTCTCCTTGCCTATTGTAACACAGTCAGTAAACTTCAGATCTGGGTCTCTTCTTTTCTAACATCCTGAACAATGAACAACTGGGCTTTAGATGTAACTGTTAACACTGCTCACTCATTGAGAAATATAAGCACACCATAAGATGTTAGCAGTGTTTACTTAGTGTATTAGTTTTCCATTGTTGGTGCAACAAATTATTATAAACCTCATAGCTTAGTAAGGCACATTTATTATCTTACAGTTTTGTAGGTCAGAAATTGGACACAGGTCTCAGTAGACTAAAACCAGTGTCATCACGATTGTGTTCCTCTCTGTCAGTTCTAGGGAAGATCCATTTTCTTGCCTTTTCCAACTTCTAGAAGCTGCCTTCATCCTGGCTTATGACTCCATTCCTCTGTCTACAAAGTCATTGACAGTGGAATCCACACTGCCACCTGTTGATTCTCTGTAGCTGAGAAATGTTCTTTGATTTTAAGGACTTAACGTCATTAAATTGGGCCTACCTATATAATCCAGGATATTTTCTTCTCAAAATTCTTAACCTTAATCACATTGGCAAAGTCCCTTTTGCCATGTTTGGTAACATATGCACAGGTTCCAGAGATTCTGGTATCAACATCTTTGGGGGCCATTATTCTGCCTGAAACACTTATCCATGAACATCCTTTGACTGCCTGGATAGGCAATGCCGGTGAACAAAGATGAAAGTGTGATACTGATTTAGAAACTAAAGGTTTAAGTTCTTCAAAATTTTTTTTCAGGATTACATACTGATAACCAGGGCTCTCAGTGAAGCAATCTACAATTCTAAATGGCATGAAAGAGAGTCACATTCCAATGCTTTTAACTTAATAGAATTTGTACACAACTTTGAATACACGTTTTCCTGTTAAAGCAGAGAAAAAACAAGCCAGCCACATGGCAGGGACCCAATACATTAGAGGGTTGTAAGGGGTTAGGGCAGATGGAAAGAGTTATATTTTAGATTATTTCTTTTATTTTTAAAACAACTTTTTTTTTTTTTTACTAATTATAAAATGAATATGTCCTCATTAGAAAAAACTTGGGAAATATAGAAAAGTATATTTTCTCTAAAATATACAGTCTCATCCTCTGCTACATTCTCATTTAGATTCAGATTTAATAGATAATAAACAGTGGATAGCACTGTCATTGTCAAAACACCACCCAGACATCAATAACATCCTCAGATATCAAATTATTCATATTGATACTAAAAGTTATCTTCAGTTGATCTTCTCTCCATAGATCTTTCCCAAAATGTGGGCTGCTTGAAGATCTAGTTTGTATAATACCTTAACATATCAGAATTGATTTGTCTAGAAAACAAGCAGTTAGTAGGAATCCTGAAATGTGAACTTATGGAGACCTTTACAATAACAACCATAATAAACACTATTATTTCTATTGTGCCACGTGCTGTTCTACATATATTAATTCATTAAATCCTCACAGTGCCCCACAAAGTGTCGGAGCTCAGAACACTATACCCAAAAAGTATAGAGCCTTGGCATGCTGAGTACTTTGAACCAAAGAACATTGGTGAAGCCTCAGAAGCAAGCTCTCTCTGATCTTCTCCCATCTTCCTGTCTCCTGCCCCTTTTTCTGTCCTCAAAGCAATTCATAGAAACAAAAATTTCTATCCCACAAGGTAGATCTTAGACACTAGAATTCCTCTTCCCAAAGCCAGCCAGTAAAACCTAGAAAGGTTACTCTGTGACCTTCTCCCTTGAAGATTCTCAATTTGACAGGTATCCCGACCTATACCCAGAGGAAAGGAATGCCGCAGAGAGAGGCCAAGAAGGATCTGAACAGACAGGCCTTGCTGGATTTCCCTCTGAGTCTGTTATCATTAGATCATATTCTTTTTTTCCAATCACATTTCTACACAGCTCTCCATTCTTCACTGAACCTAAGCATAGCAATCGGCAATTTTCCCTGGGTCTTTGGGTCTTCATTTCTGAAGCTCCATATTACATAAAACTTTGATTAAATCAATTTGTTATAGTTTTCTCTTGTTAACCTACCTTTTGTTATAGGTGTATTGGCCATGATCCTTATAATGAGTGAAGAAAGGTATCCACATTTTGGGTCCTATAGGGGTCAATGCTATCATCCCCCATTTTATAAATGAGGACTCTAAGACCCTGGGAGATTAAATGCCTTGCCTGGGTCACTCAGTGAGCAGCTATGCTGGAGCTTCAGACACCCTGCTCTCAGCCTCTACTTATTTCTCCAGCATCCCTGGAGATCCAGGACACCTTACTGTTTATCTCCTCTTGATACAACAGGAGCCAGAGAAGATATTTACCAGGACAACAGCATTTATAGTTCATCCATGGTACTGAAATACTAAGAGCAGCTAACATTTTATGAGTCTTTATTGTAGACCAGATGCTGTGCTAAACACTTTTATCTAATTTAATCCACACAACCGCTTTGTGAGGGCAGAGCTAGCGCCACGATTTTAAAGGTGAGGAAATGGAAACTGAGAGGTTAACCCAAATCTGCCAAACTCCTGAGACTGCTCTCTTAGCCAATACTTTTTCCTGAATTCTGTGCTTAACTCAGTCTTGTTCAGCAATTGTACAGGAATGAATAAGGATATAAAAGGTACACTGACCAATTGCTTCCAGATGAAAAATAAAAACAAAAATTAAATTTGACAGTCTAGACTAATGCACAAAAAGAAGATAATGGCAGAGACATCATGTCATACACTTGGGTCCTCAGAAGCGCTCAGCATGAGTTTTTAGGAAGAAAAGTTGCAACCTAAGAGGGCTACTGAAATATAAGGTAAAGCAGAGATACAGATCAGGTGTGGCTGCAGGCTGCAGAGAAACGATGTGAGGAGGAGCATAGTCCCATGCTGGGGACCAATCCCAGAGATCTGATAGCCTGCTAAGATAGTAAATCACCCCCCAAAAACCTGGGCATAAAGAACGAGAGTACATATCACATGAGAAAAATCCAGGGAACTGGAGAGTTCAGCCTGTGGGGAATGAAGCAAGTAAGTAAACAAAAACTAGAGGGGCTACAAGAGCAGATTTTAAATATTTGGAAACCAGTTATTGGGTATAAATAGAATGAGCTCCAGGGAAGTGACTAAGGATCAACAAATTTTAAAGGGATTTTAAGTGTGTTGGGGGGGTGGGGTGCAAATTTAGTTAAGCAGAAGGAAGACCCTGCAAAGTTGTTCGAAGTGGGAATGGTAATTTGAACACGGATACATGCCTCTCATCTGGGGCGTGCATCCACAGGCTTCATGTGCACCCACCAGGAATGACATAGAGGGGACAGGGAAGAGTGTGGATTGGGTAGGGAATCAAAAGTATTGCTCTAAGTATTTTTTTTTTTAACTTACACCTGTACGATTATAAATTTGGGCACCAGCAACTAAAGCTGGGAGGTGAGGGGAGGTGGTAGGTTGTCCTGGAGAAACCAGAGGGCGAGAAGAAAAAATAAAGACAGGAAGCTCTATTTTTATTGATCCTAGGCTCTTGTTCACTGGTAGATTTGCTCAGTTTTGTGTGGTGGTGTTGTCTGAGAAAAGGAAGAATTTTGCATTCTCTTTCTCAGGAATTGCATTTCCACCTAACAAGTTATCAACCCAATTATTAGGTGGTCAATATGTTTCTACTTGTGAAGTAAAGGTACGTTTTGAAGGATATCTGTAATGAGTAAAATATATTGGCCCCAGAGCAATTCCAAGCTGTTGGGAGGAATAGAATCTCAGAAAAGGTGGGTGGCCATTGGAGATTTGGAAAAAAGTAAAACATCTTTAGAATCCCTGGATGGTTGTCAAAACTATACCTTTGAAATGCAAATATTTTATTGGGAGTTTAGCTTTTGTTCACTTTTAACAACTATAACAAAAATTAATGCATTCCTGTATTGAAAGGCTATAATTTGCATATTATCATCTCCCACTTTTGATACTACATTGACAGTGGAACTAACCTCATGTATAAATGTGGATGCATACACATCCAGAATGCCTTCCCTTCCACATTGGGAACACATGTAGTTGTGTTCTGTCTGGTAAGTGACTACATATTTCTAGGGTTTGTCTGGTTGGCAGCTCCGTTTTGACACTTTGTTGGGTACATATTTCCTTTGTTCAAATGTGTCACATATTTCTGATTATAGCATGGAACTTAGGCTGCAAAACAAAACAAAAAAAGTTCTGCAAATGTTTATACCATATGACCCGAGGCCTTACTGAAGCATATTTTTATTAGAATGTCTTTTGCCTTCTTCTTTTGTGGTTTTGGGATTACAGCTTGCCACTAAGTAATTAGCTCAGAAGTTCTATTGTAATCAGTCCTCTTTTTTGTCTGGTTCAGAGAAAATGAATTATACCAAATATGGTTCTAATTCTAACCAACTTGTATGTCAGAAAGCTATTGCTATGATCGTACTTTATGATAAATGGCAAGTAAGAGTTGGTCAGTAAAAGTGGTGTTCAAATTTGATGGCAGCATCAATGATCACACTAAGTTTATTGTTTATGAAATGAGTACATAAAGCTTAGCTAAATTAAATATAATGTATATAAAGTACTTCAGTGCTTGGCACTTAATAGACACTCTATAAAAAGCGTTTATTGTTAAAACCAACAATTGAGTTGGGTGTCCCTGTTTCATGTATTCATGAACCTTATCTCTATCACAGTGTTCAGAACACTAATGTGGTTTGTTCTATTTACTTATCTGTCTACCTATGCAACTAGGATTAGTGTAAGAAATGTAATAAATCAATGTAATTTGTTGAATTACAAAATGCAAACACTTGACTCTGGATTTTTAATCAATAGTTCTGCTGCCATAGAAGTCCATTGACTTCCAAAAGGTTAGCATATTTTCTTGAATGTATTTTCTTTCTTTCTTTTTTGAGACAGAGTCTTGCTCTGTCACCATGCTGGAGTGCAGTGGCGCAATCTCGGCTCACTGCAACCTCCGCCTCCTGGGTTCAAGTGATTCTTCTGCCTCAGCCTCCCGAGTAGCTGCGACCACAGGCATGTGCCACCATGCCCAGCTAATTTTTTTGTATTTTTAGTAGAGACGGGGTTTCACTGTGTTGGCCAGTATGGTCTCGATCTCTTGACCTCGTGATCCGCCCACCTCGGCCTCCCAAAGTGCTAGGGTTACAGGTGTCTTGAACATATTTTCTAGCGTTTTGTCTATTGGTGTAATCTAAACACAAATCAAAGTTTTAAAAATGTGTTTGGATATAATTGTATTCTTAGAATGTTTACATATATGAATGAAGTTAAAGATTCAAAGACTGATTATTCTGGAACTCACACTACAGTTCTGCAATGGATAAAATATATACTGTGGCTGAGCATGTACAATGAGACAACTATTACATCAAACCTCTGAACCAGAGAATGAAGGGTCTGAATGGGAGTCTTCTCTTGCAGTCAGTTCTGGGAAATGCACAAAGACAAAATTCAGAAAATCCACAGAGACTGGAAAATAACTTATAGAAAAACTAAAAGCAAAGTCAAAGACTCCTTAAACTTAATTTAGTATTGTAAATAACCTGTTGGCAAAACATTAGATGTTTCTGCCAAAGTATCCTTCTTAGAGTATTAGTATGCTTGAGTACGTCTGGAAAATCCTTAATGATGCTGCATTTTGCTAAATCCACAACTCTTTCAGCTCTTTCTAAAAGCAGTGTGTTAAACAGGTATCATTCAGAGAGGTTGAAGGTTTCTGAGCTTTACTATATGAAAGAGCCAAATCTAATTTCCCAAAATACCACTAGAGAAGCATAAAACCTCACAAAATGCAATAGATTCATTGTGCAATGGTGTTGAAGCAGATGGGCGGGGGGTATGAATGGGACAGCAGAAGACCCTGGTTATGCTAATAAAACCCTCAATTTCACTTTCACCATTAGCTCACATTCTATTAAAGAACTCTAAAAGAGAAGTACATATTTTCTCCAAGTAGATGAGTTTTGACCCAAATTCTTGGCCCACTGTTTTTTCACTGACTTCAAATGAAGACTTTTTTTGATGATAATACCATGGTTTCCACCCTGCCACTCATAGCCCTGCCTTAGTAAGAAGGTAGAGATCAGATTCTACATGACCAGCATTTAAGCGCTATTACTCATGTCCTGATTCACAAGTAGAACTAGACAGGAAGAAGAAACACCTTTAAAAACTAATGCTAACATATCATGAATAGTAAAAATATTTTGAAATTGAAAGTACTCAAAACTTTTTTTAATCAAAATACCTGTATAATTTATATTCAGTCAGTCATGTGTTGTTTAATTGCCTGTCACAAAGAGGAGGTCACGTTCTCAAAATGTAATTTCCAGAGGATTACAAAGTATGGCAAGATGCCAGTCACTGAGTCGGTTTCTCAGTAACCAGTAGCAGGCTCAAGGTTTTACATGGAAAATTCTGCTTCCCAAGGTCAGTTACCTATGCTGCACAAAGGCCTGTCTTTCCTGAGTAGCATGTGCCAGGCATGCTTGGCTCTGTCCAACACATGTTCCCTGAGTACCATCCATGTCCCTGACCCTACACTGGGCAGTGGGCACACGACTGTGATGAAGCTTCCAAGATCTCACAACTCAAGGGATAAGACAAGCAAACCAAATATAGTTGCAATACAGAGTGACAAGGACTCTGACAGGAGACAAAAAGCATCAAAATAATGTGAAAATTAGCACCTACAGAATGCAGCAGAGGATACTCTGACTCAGCTAAACAACTTTAGTTCATGGACAGAAGTAAATGTGAGTGTTATCTAAAGGGTGTTGAAATTTGCCTCTACGTACAAATCTTTATAATAATGTTCTTCCATATTCTTCTCACAGGATTGAGGGAATTCTTGAACCCATACCTCTCTCTGGCCAAATGGGATTAGTCCATATAACTCAAAGCACTGGGGGTACTTTGAGGAGTAAAGGATGGGGGAGAAGTACACCTTTTGGAGCAACCCTTATTCTTTACTCCTGAAGCAATAAGCTGGCTTCAAAGTGTAATAATGATAAATAATTCTCAATAACTACTCTCTAGACCTTTCCTTTTCTTTTAAACCGTAGGGAACTGTCTGATGAACTCATCTTTCAAAAGTGTGTTAAAAAACGAAGATAGTAAGAGAGATCTGTTACCAAAAGTAATTATAGGAGGATGACATGAACTTGTATGAACAATGACAATAAAAGTAGGTTAACTTTGGTATTAACTGAACTGAAACTTAGGGAAAACACAGAAGATGATCCATGGAAACTTTAATTATACTCGAGCACAGGCAATGAAGCAATAAACTTGTTTTTGACTGGTCAGTTGTAGAATGGTTACAGTTGAGTGTTAACAAGATAAGCTAATGAACATCTATCTTACTTCTCTTATCTTTGAGAAAGATGACCTTCAGATGGAAAAGGATAACACAGATTGGATAGAGAAGACCACAGCAGGGGCATTGTAAGGGAGCCTCTAACTCCAGTGAAGATTCCCCAGGGTTTCTGGATGGTTGGGAATAATCATCACAGCCTAGTTGGGGTTTCTGAAGTACAAAATGCATGAGGACGTGTAAAAATGTCTAGGAGTGGTCCCATCCATCATACGAGGAAGCTGGGACATCACCTCCAACTCTATAAGTCAGTCGCCAAATTTCCTTCTGGGTCATTGACTCTCCACCATTCCAACCTTCCCCATCATTCGAGTCCAAAGAAAAAACTCTGGTAGAGATTTATAGGTGCTTGTGATAGCACTCTATAGGCTTGCCAAGAATGGTGAGAGCTGAGGTAGTGTGAGAAGGATTTCCATAGTACTTACCATATGTGGGAGAAGGAAATGGGCAGGAAACTGATGATAAACCAATGGAAACCTGGTTTTCAAAGAGAGAAAGTGGAGTTCTACAACTAATCTTGGAGATCTTGACATTACTCTGGGAGCAATAAGCTAAGTTACAGGGATGTTTTGGAGTAACTATAAGAGAAAGCAGAAGTGATCAGAATCCAGCAAGAATTCGATTAACTTCATCTCTCTTTTTTAACAGGGTCACTAAACTGGGAGGCGGAGGAAATGTTACAGACCAAGGTAACTGATGTATGCAGGTCTAGCTTCCTTAGATAGCATGAAATTGACTAAGCTCAACGACAAGCTATCATTATCAAATGGTCTACTCAGGCGCCAGTTTGCCCAGCTTCAAGAAACACAATTTATATGGTATTCTAGTTGAACACATCAAATACACTGTAACTCATGCCTCCTGAAGTTGTGCACACAGTAGTGACAGCACACACAAGGTTATTCAACATCCAGAGGAGACTTCAACTCCTCCCTTTGAGTGATCCTTCAATCTAGAGCAGAAGCCAACAACCCAAGACACTCTACTCAAGACTATGAAGCTCCTCTTGTAAGCTCTTGAATTATGCAAGGCATAATATCAGAAGATATAGCTGAACAAATTTAACTCTTGTATTCCCATGGACACCCATGGATATTACTCTATACAAAAACTCAGAAAATTCTAGTTGCATGCCAAAAAGGATTTTTATCAATGACTTGAGTGTCTCTCTGTTTATATTCTATCTATCTCTCATACACACACATATCACATACACAGTATACTCGTTCACCCAAAGCAAAATATACTAAATTTGTAGAACACATACATTTGGGAAATGTGACAGATACTGGGAGTTCGGCTGCTCAATCTATATTTTACCTTCCTTCTGGCTGAAGATTATGGAGAACTTCGGAAAAATCAAACAACTCTTGTAACTAGGATTCTGGATACAAATTGCATAATTACTGCCTCTCATACAGCATTTGAAGGATGGAAATGAAGCAGATCCCACTTTTCTGCCCTTTTTTGATATTTCTGTGCTCCACTTTTCACATAGAGGCTGTGGAGATACGAGGCTCTTCTGCACCAGTATTCCAGTGTCTCTTCGATATCTTTCTAGCTGTCAAAAGGTGCGATAGTACAGTGGTGGTAGCATTTTCATTCCTAGATCACAAGTAGGACTTTGTGTTCTTTAATGCACAACTTCAGAAGTGGCTTTGGAGGTAGTAGCTCCTCTGTTGGGTCAATTCTGTAATGTTCTGAGAGTTATTTATGAAGGCCCAACTTAAAATCTATTCTTGCAGTACTTCCAATAATTTTTTAAGCACTTAACAGTATGTGTGAAATTTCTTCATGCTGAAAATCCCTAGAGAGGTTTCTGTCTCCTGAATTGAATACTGACTGACTTAGAAGAGTTGATAAACATGTTGAATGACAGAATTAAGGTTAAAGGCAAATATAATATGACACAACTGAATAAGGATAAGAGTTCAGTAGTTAGTTTCAAAAAGCAATTGCACATCCATAGGCTAGAGGCCATATAACTTCACAGCATCATATAAGAAAAAGCTTAGAGAGAGGCCAGGAAAGATGCTACTGTGGTATCCAGAAAGAACAAAGTTATGGACATGATTTGTTGGTCTATTCTGGTAAGACCACACTTGGAGAAAAGTGATTAATCCTAAGCATCATGTCCTAAGAGGATGAACAGATTCCCTGAAGGATCTGTGTTTTTCTACAGCCAAAATATAGATTAAAAGGCATCAAGAAAGAACTAAATCTATTTCACAAGAAGAATGCTTGAAGAATATCCTGAGGACTAGAAAAGATTCAAGGTGGACCACAATAACGATATTTAAATATTTACATGGTCTCCACATGGAAGATTCATGAGACTTGTTGTGTACATTTCAAAGGTTTGGAACCAGGACCAACAGAGGGGAGAGAAAGGGAGACAAAGCTAGATACTCTTTAGCAAAAGATGTCAGAATACGGGAGGACTGATTTGGCAATGAATTTTTCAACATTTGAGATATTCAAAAACCAAAAAACTGGAGACTTACTTGATAGGGTGACTGTGGGACACACTTAAGCATCAGATGAGTTGCTGGCCTTAGAAGGTAAGCTTTGAGGCTTATTCCAAATCCAAGAATTTTTATAGTAAACTTTTTATTATAAGACTAGTAGGCTATTTCTAGAAAATTCACACATAACTCACTATTTTCAGAGACACAAATAATGCACCCATATCCTACCACCTCCCAACACACACACAACAGAGGTTGTCAGAGAAAGCTGAAAGCATTTAAGGTCTGGAATTAGGTAGATGGGGCCTCATATCTTGGCTCCACTGCTTACTGCTTATGACGTTGAACACTTTACATGTCTGGTTCTGTTTGCTTGTTGGTGAATAATGACACCTATCTTGTAATTCTTTAGGAAATTAGAAAAAAATATGTCTTACACTGGATAAATAAAATTATTACCAAAAGGATATCATCTTCTAATCCTTTAAAACTTTGTTCTTTACTTTATAACTCTTACAACCTGCTAGACAAAACCCAATAAACAAAGATTTTTGTAACTATTCTAAGTTGGTGTTTCCCTTGCCAGATTTATAATTTTTCTATAAAGTTGGCAGCATAGCATAGTGGTTAATAATGAAGGCTCATGAGTCCAGAAGATCTGGGTCCAAATCCCAGCTTGGCCTCTTCTTAACCACATGGCTATAAACATCGTCTGTAAACCGGGAACCTCAGTTCTCTTCTCTGTAAAATAGGGCTGAAAATAGCACCTGGATCAATAAGGTTTGGTAAGAATCATCAAATAATGTATGGGAAGCATTTTGTTCAGTGCCTAGCTCACAGTAAGTGCCCAATAGCCCTTTCTAACAGTAATTAAACAACAATGATAGTGATGACAAAAGCACAAACTCCCATGCCCACCAATCTAATACGTCAATACTACTGATTTACTTATCCTTCAATACTTTCATCCTGGATCTATTATAGCGTTTCATTTTGTGATGAGATTATTTAGATATTTACATGGCTACAAAATACTTCATACTGACTTCTAATTGCCTTCACTTTTCATGGAGATGGCAAGACAAATCATCATAACCTAATGTAGCACATCATTGGCTGCAGACCTATTTGGGAGGCCCATATACCAGGGAGGCTAGGAAAACACGGCTTCTTATTGGCAGCATTAACTCAACAAACCTCCCAGGGGAGCAATAAAAACACAGTAGCCAGCAGCCTTAATGAGGACACGCTCAGAGCACAGAGTAATCTTATAATGTGCTCAGTGCCCTGTGGAATTTACAGGAATTTGATTTAGCAACATTAGATCTCAGTTTCTCAAAATATTAACAATATGATTTGTAATAATTGTCTCTTATTTTAGCTGATGACATGGCAAATTACAAGGGTTATTATGGCATTGTTTATAATTCAGAGATGTTACCACAAGAATCTGCCTTTCAGCTGTTGGCAGATGTAAGTGGAGTTTGCCTTTGTTAATACAGCACATGCCAAATTTTTCCTCAAGGCCTTTAATCAGAATGTTACATATATTAGGACACATGAGAAGTCTATTTCTGCATAACAATGTAAAAGACAACCTCTACTCCATCATTATAATATTTTTAACGAAACCATCTCTTTCACTACAAAAATCTCTTCAATCGTGCATATTTTGTCTGCACCAGACCTCTAAAGCCCCAAATGTTAGGTTGGCCCTACTACCTTCTAAATTAAAATGGCCAAGAGAGAATACCAGTATGAGAAATGGGTCTAGCCATGGTGGCTCCCACCAGTAATCCCAGCTGAGGTGGGCAAATCACTTGAGCCCAGGAGTTCAAGACCAGCCTGGCAACGTGGTGAAACCCCATCTCTACTAAAAAATGCAAAAATGAGCTGCATGGTGGCACGTACCTGTGGTCCCAGCTACGTAGGGGGCAGAGGCAGGAGGATCACTTGAGCCCGGGGAGGTCAAGGCCACAGTGGGTCATGTACACTCTCCACCACACTCCAGCCTAGGTGACAGAATGAAACCCTGTCTCAAAAAAAATAGTGTGAGAAATGTGTTAGGCACTTCAAGAACTCCCATATTCCACTTCTCAGGAACTATCATCTTTGGAGTTAGAGGTAGTAATAAAAATGGTGTAGGTAACCTACAGAATGGGAAAAAATTTTTGCAATCTATCCATCTGACAAAGGGCTAATATCCAGAATCCAAAAAGAACTTAAACAAATTTACAAGAAAAAACCCAAACAACCCCATCAAAAAGTGGAGATATGAACAGACACTTCTCAAAAGAAGACCTTTATGAGACCAACAAACACATGAAAAAAAAGCTCATCATCACTGGTCATTAGAGAAATGCAAATTGAAACCACAATGAGATACCATCTCACGCCAGTTAGAATGGCGATCATTAAAAAGTCAGGAGACAACAGATGCTGGAGAGGATGTGGAGAAAGAGGAATGCTTTCATACTATTGGTGGGAGTGTAAATTAGTTCAATCGTTGTGGAAGACAGTATGGTGATTCCTCAAGGATCTAGAACCAGAAATACCATTTGACCCAGCAATCCCATTACTGGGTATATGCCCAAAGGATTATCAATCATTCTATTATAAAGACACATGCACACATATGTTTACTGCAGCACTGTTCACAATAGCAAAGACTTGGAACCAACCCAAATGCCCATCAATGATAGACTGGATAAAGAAAATGTGGCACATATACACCATGGAATACTATGCAGCCATAAAAGCAGGGTGAGTTCATGTCCTTTACAGGAACATGGATGAAGCTGGAAACCATCATTCTCAGCAAACTAACACAAGAACAGAAAACCAAACACTATGTTCTCACTCCTAAGGGGGAATTGAACAACGAGAACACATGGAGACAAGGAGGGGAACATCACACACTGGGGCCTGTTGCGGGGTAGGGGATGGGGGGAGGGAATAGCATTAGGAGAAATACCTAATGTAGGTGACGGGTTGATGGGTACAGCAAACCACCATGACACGTGTATACCTATGTAACAAACCTACATGTTCTGCACAGGTACTCCAGAACTTAAAGTATAATAATAATAATAATTGGTAATTACACTCAAGTGACATTATCATAGGCAATGCCAAGTGATAGCTGGGAGGGAGTGTGTAGAAAAGAAAAATTTTAGGGTGAATATTAGTAACTGCCAGCTAATGAAAGAACATTTATCAGCTGTTTCAAAGACACTAAGATAAATCTAAAATGAGATTGTCATAGGAATGAGTTGAAAATGTCCTAATTAGGGACTAACTTAGGTGAAATTTTCATAGTAATTAACTGGCATGTTAAAAAAAAGAAAATCTCCTAGAGTCATTTGAAGATAAAAGCTAATCACTCAGCATGTGAGTCTATTACTTGAGTTAATAGGCAAAAAAAGGAAAAACACCGCATAGAAGTACCTCATCTAATTGAGAGTCACGCCCTGTCATCTCATTTATTCAGGGTATAATTGAGGGATTCAAGGCTACAAAGCCAGTCTCCTCTGAACACCAAAATAGACAGCCAGCCCGAAGCACCTGCACTATGGGCATGTTCCATAACCTCTCTTATTAGGTACTGGAAAACCTCGTCAATAAATGAGAACATGAGAAGGACTGAGAGCTGTATTGGCCTACGTGGTACTTTATTCAGTCATTTAAAAAATAATGGCCAGTGAGTATGTAAGGCCCTGTGTCAGGTGCTGTGGGGCTCATAAATCTTACCCAGGTGGAGGTTCATGTTCTCATGGAAGTTATTATCCAAGGCAGGATACAGGAGACGCCCTGGAGGAGGAAACAGCAAAGGCTACCGAGGACAGAGAGCCACGTGTAGTGGGGAAATAAGGATGCCTCCATCTTTCATTTAATTAATATGACCCAAGAGCCCAATGAGTCCAGCCAATCTCATAGGAAACCAAGTTTGTGACATTCCACTGAAAACCTAGAGATGGCTAATCCTAAAATATCCTCCAGTAGCAAAATTCTGCCTCTCAGAATTCCCTTTTCTTATCACTAACATTTGATTTCAGTCTATTACCCTGTGTGATGTTCTCCTTATCTCAATTATCTTACTCATCTGGTCCCAAATGCTGGGTCCTGAATAATAGTTCACTATGTGCCAGGCACTACCTAAGCATTCTTCATAATGTTAATTCGCTTAGTCCTCACAACAACCTTGTGTTATTGGTACTGTTATTATGCCCATTTTACAGAAGTGGAAACCAAGTCACAGAATGGTTACATAATTATCCAAGGTCACAATGCCGGTAAATGGTAGTAATTAGGCAAGCTTTTCAGTATTACATAGCAAACTGAAAACAATAAGAACAATGCAGTTACTTTCTGATAAATATACATAATTTAAAATATATAATTGTAAATAAGTGTATAAAATTCAAATAACTGTTCTGTATTCTGAGAGTTTGCTCAAATGTCTAAGCTTTTATGAAATGATAGTCAATGGAAGTTAAACAATCACCATTTAAAAAAAATAACCCTATAAAATTCTACATCCAGGGACAACTGAACTCTCCCTCCCACTTTAGGAGAAAACCCTGCCCCTTGCTTTGTTCTCCCACAATCCTGTCCCCAACCAGGCTCTACTCCAATTCCATTTCCTCCCTGCCCTTTTCCCCACTAGTCCTTTCATGTTACCCTGTGCAATTCTCATAATGATCTTAAACCATGTTTCCCTTTGCTCCTCATCATGGCTGAAACCTGATCCCCTTCAGTCAAACCACCGCCTGGAGTGAACACATCATGCTTCCCACAGCTCCTTCTCCAATGATTGTGCTTCTTTCACCATTGAACAACCTCCCCTTCTCACCTTTACCACCACTGGTCTTCAATTCTCATTGATCTCACATGCTTACTTCCAATACTCTATTCTTACCTTCCTCTCTGATGCTACTACTAGTAGTAATGTATCTCCCCAAACCAAATCTCTGCTATCATCATCAGTATCCAGAAAATGGCCTTTATAACATCCTGACCCATGATTACTCAACCTCCTCAATTCCAGGAACATTTATGATCACTGCCCTTTTGCTCAACCTTAGCCATGGCTGCACGTCTAAGGCCAGCATGGAGCATGCTGAGGACAGCATAAAGAGGAACAAGAATCACTGGATTTTATGGTTAGGACATCAGTGGTGATCTTCCAGTTATAGTTAAGATATAGAAACACAATCAGGCTACAGGGGCGAGTGGGTGACAAGTAAGTGGAGACTATCATCACTCAAGAAACTTCCCTCCTTGGAATTGATCATGTAGCTCACCTCTACTTTACAAGTCTTTATTCTCTTATCTGCACTGACACTAACCTGGATTTTTCCTCCTAAATATCTGACAGTTCATTCTTTGCTTTCTTTTAATATTCAAAACATTTCCTGAACTCCAGTTATGAATCAAGCATTTTGTTAGGTAATGAGGAAATCAAAAACATAGTTCTTTCCCTCAAGTTTTTCAGTCTTGGAAAGAAGACCATTATATATTTAATTAATTATAGTCAGCAGAATGAATAAAATGAGAACATAGAAAAGGGGGACATTATCTCCATCAAAGGACAGGAATGGAGATCAAATAAAGCTGCCTAAAGGAGGTGACATTACACTGAGCCTTGAAGAATGAAGAGCATGTCAGATGTAGCAAATGAGTAGGGAGATAGCATTGCAGGCAGACGGTGCAGCACAAGCAAAGGCACAAAAGCAGTCCATTTGGTAAGCAGAGTGCTGTAGTGGTCCTATTCGAGTGGGAGAATGGTAAAGAATACCACCGGAAGGTGAACCAGGACCAAACTGTAGGGAATGGCCTTAAAGGAGATGCCAATACTTGGGAATTTATCTTGTAGGTGAAGAATAATCATTGAAAGATATTGAGACAGTGATGCCATAAAAGCTGTTTTAGAAGTCAGTTCTAGAGATGGCATTGAAGATGAATCAACCAAAAAATGCAGAAACACATCCTAGCTGGTGCAATGTTTAAGAACACATAAACTCTAAGCCTGTGTGTCAGTTTGATTTTCTTCATAAATGAGAACTGGGGTAGTTGTCCTGCTAATAGACATGAAAAATTAATATAAGGGTCACCTAGAGATACAATCAATGGGACTTGACCAATTAAATATGGAAATTTAAGAAGGATAAAGAGTAAAAACTGTCTTAAGATTTTAAACCCAGACTATTGGAATAATCACGTCACTAAGCAAAAGTCAGAGGTGCTTTGCCAGCTCTCCTTTTCCCTCTTGCTCCAAACGTTTTCTCTTCAATGCTCTTCTCTTAATTTTCTAAACTCTTTTGCATATTATTTTCATATCTGTCCATTGTTGAACTTTTCTATGTAGATGATGCCTAGTTCTTTCTTTGCAGTCAGTATCCCTGATGGTTCTAGACCTACCATTTAAATTTGCCTGCTAGAGATCTTCGGCCAGTTGTTTCACTGTTATCACAAATCAGAAATCTAATGCGAAACTGTCCTCTCCTTACTTTCCAACCAAACCATTTCTTCCTCCAGTCTTCTTTATTGCGATGAATACGTATCACCCAATCATAAACCTCTCGATGATTGACTTCCATGGTCAATTTACTGTGAGAGCATGTTGAGCACAACCCATTAACTCTCCTGCCCCCTCTCAATCCATCCCTCTGTCTATCCCGCCAGCGATTCTTTACTGAGTCCCCGACGTCACCTCACCTCCAAGATTCCCAGGAACATAAACTTACTGAAGAAATTTCTTAAAGCACAGTTTTCACTCTTCCACTTTCCAGTGTATGAGTTTCCAGTGGGATCTTGACAATGTTCCCAAACCAGTGATAGAAAACACAAATTTCATCATCTTAAGGTCTTTCCATAGCTGCAAGAAACTGGCAGTTCACCAAAGCATCAGTTGCAGCTCTCTTGGGCAAGAGCTACTTTTCACTTAATGTGTTACTGCATATAACATATGAGACATGCCAGAGATTATAGGATAATGCATTTTCTAACCTTAGAGAGAGAATAAACGGCTTCTTACATGGCCCTCTGAAATGTCTACTACTGCAACAAAATTTTATTTGAATGGATTTTTTTTCTTAAATTTTAAAATGGTTCAACAGCAATATTTCACTGGGTCTACTCATTAAATTCTATTTCTGAGGTTGTGTTTTCTCAGTATGATAAATTATAAAAAACAATTGTAATTGATAATCATGGGAAAACATTTGTAAGCTAGGGGCAGTGACTCAGGTTATTTTCTCTAACACAGTAACAATAGCTCAGTCTCATTAGCAGACTTCTGAGTTCTTAACTCCAGATCTGCTCATCTTCACAAAGGCACATGGACATTTCCTCCAAGCCCCAGGCTGCAGTTTTTACAGCACTCCATGGCAAATGAGATAGAGGTGGCCACAGAAAATAGTAATTGGATTTCAGCACAGGGGGCCCAAAGTGCCACTTTGGAAAGGTAACCTCTTATTATATCCAAGCGTGCCTCTGAATCTAATGGTGTAACTTCCCCTTAAAGGAGCTTATCTGGTCTCCACTGAAAATCCCCTTTGCCCTAGTGGTGGGAGGAAAAGAGACTCCTTTCCAGACGCCTTAGCAGCTCCATTCTCACTGGCTTCAGATCCAAGGAGAGAGTTTTCTGGGCTCAGAGCTACTCACTTAGAGCCATGGTGGGCAGTAAGTAGGAGACATGACTAGGCAGCAGCACACATGGGTTCATCAGGGGCCCTGTCCAAAGGGGATGCCTTTGAGAGGGCCCTCAGGATAACAAGGTCACATCTATGACTCAGTCTTCCTACACCGTAAGCCCAAGCACAGAAGCTGATTTCAGTGTTCTCAGAAAACAAGCGGTTATTCTAATGAGGCATCAGACTAGTGTGCAAGCCCCACAGGGGTTTCCATTTCTGTTTTCCAGCCACAGGCATGATTTAATCATAGGAAAGACAAGAAGCTTCCAGTTAATTCACATTTCAGGGTCAATTCCAACTTTGTTTTTAAGGTGACTATATTTTAAAACTCCAAATGTAGTCTGGGCACAGTGGCTCACACTTGTAATTCCAGCACTTTGGGAAGCTAGGTGGGTGGATCACTTGAGGCCAGGAGTTCGAGACCAGCCTGGCCAACATGACAAAACCCTGTTTCTACTAAAAATACAAAATTAGCCAGGTGTGGTGGTGGGCACCTGTAATCCCAGTTACTTGGGAGGCTGAGGCAAGAGAATCACTTGAACCCAGGAGGTGGAGGTTGCAGTGCGCGGAGATTGCACCATTGCACTCCAGCCTGGGTGATCAGAGTGAAACTCCACCTAAAAAAAAATATAATGACAAACTCCAAACATAGTACATGTTCATTGTGGAAAATACAGTAAATAGAAGATGAAAATAAAACACTCATCATCCTACAACCCAGAGATATCTACTCAATATTTTCAAGCATATTTTTTCAGTGAGTATCTACTCATGTTTGTATGTTTGTGCAAATTTGTGTATGTGTACACATATATATTTTTTCATGCCTTCTTTTCTTCTATATCATCCTATAATGGAACCATATTGTATTCACTGATTCATAACTTACTTTTGTATTTTACAGTATATCATGGACATTTTCCCATGTCATGAAAATTTTTCCAGTATTATTTTTAGTAGATGCTTAGTATTTATTCAAAGATAAATTTTTCCTTTAAAAACATATTTGCATCAATCTCGATCATGCTTTTCAAGCCAGTCACAGGTCAGAACAAACAGGCTCATCAGGCACTGGTTTATTCTGATGGACCCTGGTGTTTGGAATAGATACTGTAAACAAACACCTTTTATAATTCTGTACCTTAGACAGCACTTTTAACCAAGGCTTAAGGCCATCAAGATTTTTTCATATCAAGAAAATAATAATAGATAAATTTTTTGCACCCATTATATGGCAGACACTGTGCTAAGTACTTCCCATGCATTTTCTCATTTAACTTCCTCAACCCCCTTTAACATAAAAGAGTAATTTTCCTTATTTTTTTCATAAAAAATACAGAGGCTTAAAGAGGTTATGTAATTTGGTCAAAATCACACTAATATGTGCCAGACCTAGGGCTCAACCACAATTAATCCAGACAATTGGACACTGTCTATAATTTGTCCCATGCCTCCCCAATAATAATTTCTACTCTATTCAGGAATGAAAGAGTGACAGCCCACACAGCAACTATCTCCTTGTCCTATCACACAATCACAATTTACTCAACAATCCTTTACTTCCATGATTGAATGAGGTCTTGAATCTTGTGTTTTGGAGTAAAGGATGAGAAAAACGAAAATCCTTTGTTTCAAGTAACTTCCAGGATTTAAAAATACAGTCTCATGTGCAGATTTCTTCTCTGGATGATTAGCTTCACAACCTCACACTGCCTTTTAGTGAGAGAACCACCCTCACATCCAGCCCCAGGCTCGGTGCTGGCAACCAGGGTCAGCCTTTACAGGGCAGGTAATTTACAGACAGCGGCTGAACCACTTTCGACACTGGATGGTCTCCGCTTGAAGAATGACCTTCTAAGTACTATGGAAAAGTCTTACTTCTCTGGAGTGAAAGTCACAAACCTCAAATTTCTGAAAACATAATCCTTAACATTTTACTTCAAATCTTTTCTTTTTCCTTCTCCTGAAAGATCCAGCATAAATTAGGACAGAGATGATCAGATCAAATAGAGGCCCTTAATCTGTAAATAATCTCTCTGGCTTCATGGCAATCAGGAAAACAGTGGGAAACAGCCAGTTTAAGACTAAAGTGACAACCTATTAGCATTCAGAGAGAAATGATTTCTCTCATCACCTTGACTGAAGATGCTGTTGCTGTGGCAACTGGTCCCTGAATTCATCCCATAGCCAATTGCTAAAATGACAAGGAAGCTGGTCAGGCTCAGAAGGGATCATTCACACTATCTCTTTTAAGTGACAGCCAATAAGGTCTGTACAGGAAATTCTATAAAAATGCTTATACAAACCCAACACTTTTAATGGTGGTACGATACTTTCAACCAAGCTTCCCCAACTTGGTACTTCGACAGAAACTTGAGTTCTTTAACTCAATTGCACCAATTAACATTTAACTTCAAGAATTGCATCATGTCTTGGGGACAATATCTTAAATGTTCTTTTTTCTGGACATTGCTATGTAAGGTATATGTGTGAGGCATGATATGTTCCGATGGGGCACAAAAAGGCTCTGGACAGCGATATTTTCCAGTTGAAATTAGGAGGGGAGTAGAACCTCAGCTGTCTTCTCACACCTGGCAGTCAGTCTTCAGTCTGAGGCTGAAACCCTGACTATGGGGTATTTGTTTCCATCTTACCCCTCTGCCAGCAAGCCACCTGGACTGTCACCAAGCCCTGGATTCCTGCTTAAATCACAGATGAGGGTACCTTTGCATCTGTGGCCGGTTTGCTAAAGGACTACCTTTCTATTTGTCTGAATACATAAATGCTTCTCAGGTGGAAACAAAGTAATACAACCAAAATAATTTCATTCTATTTCCTGAAGGAAACCTAAAGGAACTGGCTCACCTTAGGTATCCATCTCAGATGATTTTGGAGGCCCTCAATGCCATAATGTCCTACATTACACCTGTTGCAAAAACAGAGCACCTACGTTTACCATCCTGTTTAAATAATGAATGCATACCTTTTAAAAGTTTTATATGAGCTAGAATCCAAATGTTCCTCAGGGAACATTCTCATTCACCGGCAAGCAAATTGCTTGCATGCCTCATGCTGTGGTAGACCTACAAAGAATAATGAAAAAGAACGACATTTTCAAAATTAGACGGTCCTCAGATGCCACAGATAGCTCTTTGTCTCCCATTCCCCAGGGTTGCGCCCATTTCCTCCCTGTTCAAACACTACATGATAAATCTAAATAACATTTCTGGTATTTTACAACCAACATCCTGCTCAATTCTGTGTCCAGAATAAAAATATGGTCTTGTATTTGTGCTTCATGAGGCAAGCACTTAGTCGCTAATTCGGAAACTTGGTGGGCAGAAGACAGAGCATCCCACAGTAGAAAATGATGTATTTGGCTAACAGCGATCAGCTGGGGAGCCTCTAACACATGACTTGCTGTGTTGTTGACGGAGAGCTCTCATAGGACAAATCATGGCTCACACAAAGAAAATTTATAATAAAATAATTGTAATTATAGCCCATATTTTTAGCACATACTAAATGCCATTAAAATATAATTTGCATATTTTGTTTCATTTGTTCCCCCCAAGATACACCACAGGTTAAGTAAATGTCACTATCATCCTCATTCTGAGGTTTAAAGAGGTTCAGTAACTTTTCCAAAATCACATGACACAAAAGCAGAAAAACCCCACCCTTACTAAGACCAAAGCCCAGTACCACCTTTATCAAAACCTAATCCATTTGCTGTTTTTCAGAAGCCCTGAAGCACAGTAGAAACACTCCCCCCAGGCCCCAGACTGAGGTCACAATCATAATCTCATTACTTTGTAAGAGCCAGTGCAGTGTTTGGAACATGATAGGTGCTTGGGAAATCTTTGCTGATTTGCCAAAAAAATCCTTTGATTCCAGACTGGGAAGGTTTTTACTATGTATGGACAGTGCGCTGTTGGCTTTTGGCAGTTTGAGGAGTCTCCGGATGCCACCGTCCTACTCATCTTGCCTGAGTTCCTGAGCTCTTGCCTCTTTTCCGGACTTGCCACATGCTAGTGCTTCTTTTCCTCTACTGACTTCACAATACAGATTTTAGAATTGCTTTTGTAATCGATGACACTGAAGAATTGAAATACCCATTGTCCAATTCTTTAAAACAATACAGACCAGCCTTGGACAGTTTTAGAAGCATAGATTTATTTCAAGATTAAATAAAATTAATATACAAAAAAGAAAACTGATACAGGTGTATGCAGCACTGTTGCAATCCTTTTCAAGCCAAGCTTTGAGTAAGTTCTGTGGGCTTGTAATGCCTCATTTCATACCCTAGAGAGCAGAACAAGTGACTATTCATCATCCCATGAAGTTTCCAGCCTAGGGCTGCCACATTCATCTCACTGCTAAGGACAGTGACAGACACCTGAATGTGCCCAAGCCACAGCCAGAGCGAGCTGTGCCAGGAAGGCTGATCACTGAATACACAGAACAGAGCCTATTGATGTCCATGTTATATATTTTTAGCTTTGAAATTTAAAATATTATAACAAAAATGATACCTGCCTATGTTAGAAAATTGGAATATACAGATAAACTAATAAAAGATTTAAATCACTTAAAATCCCACCTCACATGTTAGTATATACCCTTTCAGAATTTTTAAGAAAATTACATTACACACATCTATTGTTTTTATAAATCTAATATATGATAAACACTTTTTTATGTCAATAATATTCACCTTTGATAT
The DNA here is from genome assembly GCA_004027715.1 of Plecturocebus donacophilus. Classification (NCBI taxonomy): domain Eukaryota; kingdom Metazoa; phylum Chordata; class Mammalia; order Primates; family Pitheciidae; genus Plecturocebus; species Plecturocebus donacophilus. Next base: position 71,807 of record PVKP010004409.1, on the reverse strand, counting down.
TATTTTAGTAATGGTATGGTCTGTCATGTAAGATTAAACTATAATTTCTTTAACCAAATTATCTGTTCTTAAATCTTTAGTTGCTCTTATAAATAATGATTTGCAGGCCATCACTGAATATAAATCTTCACATGCTTATTATTTATGTAAGATACATTCCTAAAAGTGGAATTGCCGGATAAAAAGGGATAAACTTTTGTTTTGTTTGGTTTGGTTTGAAACGGAGTCTTGCTGTTGCCCAGGATGGAGTACAATGACACAGTCTCGGCTCACTGCAACCTCCACCTCCCAGGCTCAAACGATTCTCCTGCCTCAGCCTCCCTAGTAGCTGGGATTACAGGCATGCACCACTATATCTGGCTAATTTTTGTATATTTGGTAGAGATGGGTTTTCACCTTGTTGAGAAGGCTGGTCTTGAACCTCTGGCCTCAAGTAATTCACCCACCTTGGCCTCCCAAAGTGCTGGGATTACAGGCTTGAGCCATGGCATCCAGTCTAGGGTATTAAAGTTTTTAAGGCATTTGATACATATAATTGAAATGCTTTCTGGAAAATTTAAATCAATTTACCTTCTCATAGCAGTGATCCAGGGTATTTTTTTTTAATAAAAATCTTATATGTTCCAGACTCTATTATAAATACCGCTTGGTAGTCTGCATCATTGCTTTGCTCTGTTAACATCAGTAACCACAATTACCTACTCAGCCAAAATGAGCTCTTGTGATTTCTAAACTAATGAAATGTTCCACCATTTTTAAAAGGGGGTGGATGTGGGACCAGGTAGGCACCATCCTATCACACTCTCCCCCAGGGGCTGCCCAGTCCTAGGAGTCATGGAAGAAGCAGGGCCAGCTAGTCTCAGATCATTCATCTTATGACAATGCGCTTACATGGGTCAAGCTGAACTAGAGCGAAAAGAATAGGCCTGTCTTCAGAAGTCCTAGGAGCCAAGGGCAGCCCAGGTTCATGGGAGAACCACAGAGGTTAGCAGATCTCTTTAGAGGCTACTTCAGGCTCTTTGGAGAAAGTAGCTTCCTCAGCATCTCAGACATCCTCTAAGCTAGTGTAAATTAGCTCAGACTGCCATCCCTGGAGCCCTGCAGGGTCAGAGCAGCTCACCCCCATTTTCCTGCCAAGGCTTTCCTTGTCAGCAGTCATCATTGACTTTCCATTGAATGGAGGTGATTTTCTGGGTCATGTATAAAGTAGAGATAACAGATAAGAAGTGGCCACATGTGACCATACCTTCCTTCATAATTCAATTTTAAACTGTATTTCTGGGTGAGAATAGTCCACCTGATATTTCTACAGTGAATCACAAGTTGTATAACTTGTTCTCATTCATTCATCAGATAATTACTCCATGCAATGGAGTATACTTTTTAGGGAATGGTCGCTGGAGTCAGACTTCATGGTTTCAAATCCTGGCTTTAGCTCTTATTTTGTGACCTTACACAAGTTACTTAACCTCTCTGTGCCTCAGTTTTCTCAAGTATAAAATAGGCATAATACATTAGAGGATTTCTGTGGCAATTAGATGATATTTAATTTACTAGTAACTTACATAAAACAGTGTATGGAACCTAAGGACTCAAAATGCCAGCTATTAGAATTACTCGTTTATACTCAGTCACTGGCTAGAAACTGGGGACATGAGGATGCCCTGGCTTCCAAAGGCTTCCTATTCAATAGAGAAGGTGGCCACATCAACAATAAAGGTTTGATACCATAGACATAAAGCAGTGAGCAATAGGATCATGAAGAAGGGAGTATTTATCTCTACCCAAGGATGCTGGATAAAGCTAAAATAGTCTCTCCTCTGGACATCTGAGTCTTGTAGAGTTCATTGGAATTTGTCAGGAAGAAGGATTTTCAAGGCAGCATAATAATCCATGAGAAACCTTGAAGAGGAGCAAGCCAGGGGAGCATACAACTAAGTCAGGCAGCCTGTACTTAGGTTGGTAATGAGAGGAAGGAAGAAGAGACAGAAGATTCTGGGAAGTGTCAGCAGAGATCAGGGCATGAAGCTTCTCATATTTCATGCTTATGAGTTTGAACTTTATCCTGTAAAGGCTTCTTTCTCTCAACCTGGAGCCTCGGGAGAAAATATGCCAAAAGGTGCTTCCAGCCTTAGAAGCACAGTTTACTTAACAACAGGCATGACAACATACATTCCTATTTTTCTATTAAAATAAACTCAGATATTGTGGCATGGATTGCAACATTTGCATAATAAACTCAGATATTGTGGCATGGACCGTAACATTTGCATAACTTTTTAAGGGATTTCAATGCAATTGAGAACTTACAGTGGTATGCTTAGAGCTACACCTCCAGTCCCCCAAGAGCAGACAATTCTTCTCTGCCAGAGGGGTTCACCACGGGAAAAAAACAGAAAAGATGGCTTGACTGAGAAGAGCAGAAGAAGCATCTGTATCATGTCTCACTCAAAGACAGCTTTGCCTAAGTATCAGGGAACCATGGAAGAATTTGAAGGAGAGAACTGTCATAAGTAGATTGAGAATAATTACTCTGGCTTTAATGCAATTCTAAAATAATAATAATAAAAGGGATGTTTGGGCTTGGTGGCTCACACCTGTAACCCCAGCACTTTAGGATGTCAAGGTGAGAGGAACACGTGAGCCCAGGAGTTTGAGATTAACCTGTTTAACACAGCAAGACCCTATCTTTACAACAAACTAAAACAAAAATAAGCCAGGCATGGCGTGCATACCTGTAATCTCAGCTACTCAGGAGGCTGAGATGGGAGGATTGCTTGAGCCTGGGAAGTCAAGGCTGCAGGGAGCCATGGTCGCACCACTGCACTCCAGCCTGGTTGACAGAATGAGACCCTGTCTCAAAAAATAATAAATAAAAAACAAATGTATGGATGGGTTAAAACCAGAAGCAGAAAGGCCCAGGAGGAGGCTCCTTCCAAAACCTGAACCCAAGATAGTTTAGCTCACCCTTTTGTTATTCCTAAACATCCAACACTTCTCTTTCATGATGTTTTCTTTTGAGACAGGGTTTTACACAGTTTCCCAGGCTGTCGGGTGCATGGTACAATCATAGCTCACTGCAACCTCGAACTCCTGGACCCAAGTTATTCTCGAGCCTTACCCTCCTGAATAACTGGGACTCATGTCACTGCACTCAGCTAACTTTATTTTTTGTAGAGACAGGAGTCTAGTTATGTTGGCCAGGCTGATCTCAAACTCCTGGCCTCAAGCAATCCTCTCACCTCAGCCTCCCAAAGTGCTGAGATTACAGATGTGAGCCACTGGGTCCACGTCTTTCATATTTTTTGGCTAAATATTCTGCTATTTATGAAAGTTTATTCTTTCATAAGGTTCATACTCTGCTAAACTATGAACCTTATGAAAGAATAAACTGTACATGTTAACATATACAGGCATACATTAGCTACTCAAATGGTTGTTAAATCAATATACAAACAAATGGAGGAATGGACTTGCTATAAACTATTTTAGTAGGTCTAGTATTTTTTTCTCTGGAATAGGCTAAAATATATACTCAGATAGATATTAATAGATATAGAGGTATAAATATCTACTTTGATGATTTGAAATTTCTTTTTATCCCTGAAATTTAAATTCATGAAATAATATTTGTTGAGTTGATCTCAATTATATTAATCCTATTTATTGGTTTTATATTCATCATACTTTTTATAGAGGGGCTGAAAAACTCAGAGAGAACTCAAGTATCTTGCCAGTGTCATATAATCAGGAAAGGAGAAAGAACCTGAACCTGGGCCTAGATAACCCAAGCCTGTTCTGTTACCCACTGTGCTATACATTAGACTAAATAGGCCAACTACAGTAAGCTCTGTGGACATCATGACATTTGATCTGGTTCCTGAAGGGAAGGTAAATGTCCACATATTTGAGATAGGTGGGTAGGACATTCCAACTCCAGAAGGAAAACATTAGCAAAATTCAGGATTCAAAGAATCCCTGATATCTCCGGAGAAGAGCAAGTAAACCAATGGAGCCTAGATATAAAGAACTTGGACAGGAAAGAAAAAGTTAAAAGTGGGAAGTACAATTAGAAAACTGGGTTAGATGCCAGATGTAGGTGACGGGGATGGAGGCAGCAAACCACCTTGCCATGTATGTACCTATGCAACAATCCTGCAAGATCTGCACATGTACCCCAGAACCGATAGTACAACGACAAAAAAGAAAGAAAGTAAAGAAAACTGGGTTAGAGCTAGATACTGTCTGACCAACGAAGTCCAGGAAGGAAGTGAACCACAGCAGGCTTCCCAGCAGGGAGAGGGCATGGCCTGAGCTGAATGACATACAGATTTCTTGAGGACTGAGCTTCTAAAGGTGACCTCAAGAAAGCTAACTCCTTTGTGTATCCATTTCTGTGCTTTTAGATGAGCAGCTTATATAATTCAGTTCACTCCTCAGCTCTTTAGGAAGTAGCCTAGTTAATTTTCACAAGCTGACTGAAGATAAATCATGTCCCAGAACAATAGTACTCATTCTTATGATGTGTTTTCTTTTCCCAACCTCAAATTCATCCGTGGATTTAAAAAATAAAGTTAGTTTTCTCTGCTGAGTTTCTCTCCTTCTGGCTTTTGGAACAGAGTGTTTACACAAGGCCGAGTGTTCTGCTAGTTCATGAAATCATACACTGGATAGATACATCATCTGTCTTTTCTTAGAAGACCAGAAAAAGAAGCATCTGGCCTTCTTGGTTTCCAGCCATCATTACATTCATCTTCACTCAGGAGTCACAGTTTGCTGTGGATCTTAGGAGAAAGGTTTGAAACTTGCTTCTGTTCTCCAGGTCTTACAGAGTGGCGTGAAATTTGATGTGAGTGGAGGGAAACATTCAGCTCCTTCTATTTCGTTCTTCTCTTTTTCCCTTGAAGTTAGACATTCTTCAGGATGGCCTGGTAGGAGGTTGCAAGCCAAAAATAGCATGCAGTTGAGTGAGGTCTGGAACACAGAACCCCAGTGTAGGCAAACAACCACCACCCACATCCCAGCCCTGAGGATTCTGACATTCACATTCCCACAGCTGAGCATATAAGACATCGTTATATCTCAAGCAACCATTACAAACTACGGAAGCAATATGGAAAACACCCCCTTCTATTGTAAAACATGTTAATTGAAACCAGACATTGGCTCCTCCTTTCTTTCTAAGTCCAGGTGAAAGTTCTTTATCCTTAGGGGAAAAACAATGAATATGAGAAAAGTATTTTTCTTGGACGTGGAAAATATTACTCAGAATCCACTATATCTTGCCTGTTAGAACTACCCCTCCCTGCTCCCACATCCACCTATTTCCTTTGCATGTGTCACATGTTCCCCATCCCTCACCATGCTGACTTCCCTACCCTCTCCCACTCCCAGCCATATGACTTACAGAAACAAACGAGGACTGTTACTTCCTCAGTGGGCTGGGCTTGCAATAGTGCTAAGCTGTTTAGGTTGAAGATGTGGCCTGACTTTGTCAAAAGCCATATGGTGCTGAGACAAAACTGGGGAGTAGGAGAGCGCCGCCAAGATCTGCAAGCTCTGTGACTAACCAAAGCTGTGAGTTTAATGAGGGAAGAGGAGATTCAGGGAGTTCTGGCTTTTTTGGCAAAAGCCCCAGTTGAACACAGGAATGCCCAGAGGCAAAAGCAGCTCAATCTACAACAAATTAATAAAACAGTCTGTTGATCCTAGCTTTGTTGTCAACCCAGTAGACTAAAGATGCTTCTCAACTTCCAGGATTTAAGCACTCACAAGCCTCCCACCTTTACACTGAAGCATATGCCCAGTCTCCCAGGACCAAATAAGAGGAATTATTCTCCGTGTGTCTCTTACTCAGAGAGGTATTAAACTGGTTACATGAAGCATTTATAACAGCCTGCTCTTCTTTTTGTGAAAAACATTCCAGACATCCCTCCTAAGAGAGATGCATGTGTTTCAGTGACTTAGTCATTATAGAATTCCATCAGGAACAAAAAGAGCTAAATAACCTTCACTAGAAATAAACGGGAAAGAAAAATATTTGTTGTTATTTCCCCTTAGAATTTTACCATGAATAAAATGTAAAACATTATCTTCCACACAATAACATCTACAAATTTTATTCACCCTCCTTGATCCAACTATTATATACTATAGTCATACAGAATCCAAATATGTTTATTCTAATTGAATTTTTATTCAAATATTTTTGACATGGAGTTAGTCTTATAATTTCAAAACATTTTTCTCTTTTTTTTTTAAAAAAATATGCTTCAGGGATTCTGAAAGAGAAATCAAGGAAAGCTAGCTGTATTTACTAAAAAGTAAGCTGATTGCAATCATCTCAAGGCAAAGCTAACAGGACTCTAATAGTTTTAGATGGTCCTAAATAGGCCACCTCACCGGAAAGAGTTAGAAATGGGCATCTGCATATTGAGTAAGTTTATTATTCAGGTTGCAACAAAAATAAGAAAGTCAGGAGGTATGAACTAGCTTCCTGTTTTGTTTAAAGTAGGATTTGAAAATAATTTATAATAGATAAGCTAATGAGCCTCGATGCTGTGGTTATTATGAGCTAACTTAGAGGGGGAGAGAGAGCTGTAGTACAAATATGCTCTAAACAAAAGATGTAAACACTCAGGATAGGAAAGTAGGAACTTCAAAGCTAATAGTAGAAAGAAAAGAATTCTGAAAGTTGAGATGGACTAAATACTGCTTTTTCTCCTAATTTCCTCAGAAATCGAGACAGCACCCACTGTCAGCAGCAGATGGGAAGTCTAAACCGGGGAGACTGGATAAAGCTGACAACTGAGGCAGGATAAAGGAGAGAAGGAACAAAGAAGGAGGGGGCAGGAAGAGAAGCCAAGCAGAACACGCTAGCTTGTCGATTGTGTCTTCCATTAAGGCTTCAGCAGAAGATAAGAAAAGCTAAGCCACGTCAGTGAAGGGAGGACAGCAGGAAGGCCTTTCAGGGGGAGATTTGTGGTGTGGATTCACTTGGCATTGATGAGAGCAGCTCCCCAGACAGATACCGAGGTAAGAACTCTGGTTATTAATGAAATCAGGATGAACTCACAGGGTATCATTTGTAATCATTTAAATTCCAGGAAATAGAAGGGCTTCAAATCATCAACATAAGTAGATTTTTTTAAGCCTATTTCAGAGAAAAAGACTAGATGTACAAATATTTTTTGGCAATTCTGTTTAGCAGGCCAAGACTAAAGGTTTTTATTCTTAAAAATGACAGTAGAAACAAGCAATTTGTGCTCAGGTTAAAGGGACATAATGGTGTTTTCACTGTTGCAGGGAAAGCAACAACACATTTGTAATACATACATAGAAAGTACACATGAGAAAGAGAATCATAGCAAGAGAAGGGTAGGGTTAAATTCCCACAATGTTCTTTTCAATTAAAGACAGGAAAGGTAAGATTAGATAGCCAAAAAGACATGACAGAAGAATAAATGGAAGATGGATGGATGGAAGTATGGATGGATGAATGGATGGATGAATAAAGAAAATGAGATCAACTGATATATACATCCAAAAGATTAAGCGATGTGCACGAAAATCATTTAAGTACTTTAAAAGCATAAGGCACCCATATTTCATCCTTTTAAAACAAATTTTATGCAATCTCTTTAATGACAAAATTAAAACATATTTATACAAATGGTCCAATTCACATTAAAACAAGAAGAGGCCTGCACAGCTGGGCCAGTTAACATGAATGAATAACTTAGCCAGCAACATCTGCCAAATGAATGTAGAGAAAACTCTAAAGGATTTAAAAGGAGAAAGCAGAGAAGAGGCTTCCAGAAAAGAATGAGAAAAATAAAGGCAATGAATTTAGGATTTAGGAGTGAGAGCGAAGAGGTTAGAAAATGAAACAGGCAGAATCAAAAGACAATAATAACTGCAAGGAAAAAAAACTAGCACAAATTATATACCTCAAGAAACAGAAAGGAGATACATGAATATATATTGCAGCAGTAAAGATTTTTTATTCGAAGACTCCACCAGCCTATGGGCCAGAGAAGGTGCTGGCTGGAGCTCACTGTGCAGCCTTGCATGCACTGATGATGGAGTTGATCCACCCAGCTTCAGGTTCTGTATTTCAGCATTGCTGGCTCAAAAGCTGAATTTTGCCAGAGCTGAGGCTGGATCCAGAGCTCAGGCTCACAAATAGTAGGTAAACCAGGATGTCAATGTATACATGCAAAAGTGCACTTTTCTCTTCAGGCAGTCTTCAGAGGAAAGCAAAGAATAATTGGAAGATCATTTGGAGAAGATGACATTGGCACAAGAGAAGTCCTGTAGCATACAGAGTGAAAGCTTAGACTATGAAGCACGTGCATTTGTCACTTGCTAGCTCTGTGGCCTTGGACAAGTTACTTAATTTCTCTATATCTCAATTTTCTCATCTATAAATTGGGGCATTTCAGTTATCTATTTCTACATAACAAAGCACCTCCAAATTTATTTGCTGTATTAGTCTGTTCTCACACTACTAATAAAGACATACTCAAGACTGCATAATTTATAAAGAAAAAGAGGTTTAATAGACTCACAGATCCACATGGGTGAGGAGACCTCACAATCATGGTGGAAAGCAAAGGAGGAGCAAAGGCATGTCTTACATGGTGGCAAGCAAGAAAGCATGTGTGTAGGGCAACTTCCATTTATAAAGCCATCAGATCTCATGAGACTTACTCACTGTCATGGGAATAGCATGGGAAAAACCTGCCCCCATGATTCAATTACCTCCCACTGAGTCCTTCCCATGATATGTGGGGATTATGAGCTACAATTCAAGATGAGATTTGCATGGGTATAGAGCCAAACCATATCAGTCAACTTAAGAGAGCCAAACCTTAAGACAACTATCATTTATTTTGTTTACAAATCTGCCATTTGGGCAGGGCTTGGCAGGGGCAATTCATGTGCCTTTCACAGTGCACAGATTCATGAGGAGAGGACATAAGTCTATACATATCTCTAATGAAGAAAGTATCAAAAAATTGTGGGGTCATTTTTTAAAAACCACAGGAGTCTGCCCTCTGCCCACAAATTATTTTTATTTCTCCCACATGCAAAATACATTCAGTTTCCCAAGACCCTCAAATTTCTTCTAATATAAAAAACTTTATAGCAACAAGCTTCTTTTTGTTTTGAAATTTCTGTCTCTTTAGGCCCAGCTAGGGATAATTTCACTATAACTTTCTGAAAAACTTTGTGAGTTTCATATAAATCTTATGGGAGTTTATTCCATTAGACAAAAGCCTCAATTGCAAATCTCTTTGAGATTAGTTCTCACTCAGGTTCCCTTTGAGGCTCCTGAGGTTCCCTTTGAGGCCCCAAACATTTCTAAGATACTTAAAAGCCTTTGTGCTTAACAAGATGCATCCAGAGGCACGCTTTAGGATCCTTAGGGGGTTCAGCTTCAAGATGGCTGACTGGATACACTGGGTACTCACCACCTCTTTCACAAAGAAGAACCAACAGAGTGAGTAGATAATCACATTTCGAATAGATCATCTGAGAGAGAACACTGAAATTCAACAGAGGAGTAACAGGACACACCTAAGACAAGGAAGGAGAGGAGCAGCCTGCTCATCCAGGATTGGCTGGGAGCCTGGAGAGACTGCTCAATGTGGGAAATGGATAAGCAGTTCACATTCCTGCTGCAGACTCCTGCAATTATAGCCACAGGAGAGTCCCTTGATCCTCACAGGACCTAAGACCAAATAGGGAGCTGCCTGGAGACTGCACAACAGCATTGTTCCAGAAAGGAAGCTCACACTGAGTCCCGCACACCTCCTAAGTCCTAAGCAGCTGCAGCACAGCACCATTTTGAGAGCCCATTTCCTACCAGTCTGTATCTTGCCCTGGGGTCCAACAGCCCCTGCATCTGCATATCCCCAGAGTCCCACTGACATTCCCCACCAGCAGCCACTTCCCCTGAAGGCTAAACTACCCACAGCCACTGCCACTGCTGGCTGCTGCCACCACAAGTGCCAAAACACAAGTCACTGGCACTGACCCGACCCCACCAGCAGAGGGGCAGGCCATTACAAAAGCTACCCCATACTGTGCTGCCACCACTGCCAATTGCTGCCACTGCCAAGGTGAAGGCTAAGCTGTCAGAGGAAACTTTAACCGAACCCCCAGCAGAGGGGTGGCCATGCATCTTCACACTGCTTGCAGCTGGTGCTGCTGTGCACTGCTGCAAAGGGGCTGAAGCAATAACAAAGCACACACCCCTAGCTACCTGCCTGTGGCTGCTCCCAGTGAAAGCAACTCTGCCCTTCTGGTAGCAGGCCTGCAGCACAGTCACTGCTGACCCTACCTGAGCATTTCACCAGTGACCTGGGGACCACCCTGCCCCCTGCCTACCACAGCCAGTACCTGAATACATCACCAGGGGGGAGGGTTAAGGGAGGTCCTCCCAGCTGGACTCCATACCCCTAGTATGCAAGCACACCATCTGAGGCCTAGAACCCAGTCTAGCATCCCAATCCGCCATCATAAGCACCTGAGCATTTTTTTTAGAGGTTTGAGGTTGGGCCCACCCAAACTGCTGCTACCACCACAGCTGACACCCAACCATATATGTCATTTGCAGGCCTGGAGACTGGCAAGCACAGCCTTTTGCAGCCACTGCCAACACCAATGTGGACCACTTGAGACACAGAGGGTATCCTGCCACTACTACTGTCATCACCTATGCCACATCTGCAGCCTAGGGGCCCAAGAATTTGCCCACCTATGGTACCCATGGCTGCCATTCCTGGCACTCTCAAAAGTCACCTGTAGGCCCAAGAATTGGCCTTCCTGGACACAATAACACCAGTGCTAATGTATACCACCTTGGAGCCAAAGAATAGGCATACTCAGCCCACCACTGCTACCACTAGGGCCAGAAGACTGGCCCACGTGGTGTCTCACTCTCCATTAAAACTTCACCACAACCTCCACTAACAAGTGAACCCTAGGCCACCGAGTAAATCACAGGCACCACTGACTGTTTATAGCTGAAGAAATCATACAGAGACTACACTACTACATACACCAAGAATCAAAGCCAAAGTGCTCTACCCAATCAATACCATAAAGATATCTTCAGGGAAAAAGCACTTCCCTATGAAAGGAAATTCAAAAAATTGAAAGAGGCAACTGCTACACTGATGCACAAATATCAGTGTAAGGACACAAAGCATAAAAAAGCAAGAAAATATGACATCTCTACAGGAACACAATAACTCTCCAGCAACAGATTTCAATCAAAAAGAAATTTACAAAACATTTCAAAATATTGATATTAAAGAAACTCAGTGAGATGCAAGAGAGTAGTGAAAAATAAAACAAAAAAATCAGAAAAACAATTAAGGATATGAATGAGAAATTCACCAAAAAGACAGATCTCATAAAAAAGAACCAACCATAAATTTTAAAACTGAAGAATTCATTGGGTGAATTACAAAATATACTCTAAAGCTTCTACAATAGACAAGATAAAGAAAAAAAAAATTTATGTGAAAATAAGTCTTTTGAAAAAACCCAGTCGGACAAAATTAAAGAAGAATGAGCAAAGCCTACATGACATGTGTGATACCATAAAGCAACCAAATATTCCAATTTCTGTACCCTAGAAGGCAAAAAGAAGACCAAAATTTTAGAAAACTCATTTCACAAAATAATACATGAAAACTTCCCATGTCTAGCAAGAGATTTAGACATCCAGATACAGGAGACTCAGAGATCAACAAATAGATACAATTCAGAAATGTCTTCTCTGTAGCACATTATGCTCAAACTGTCAAAAGTCAAAGACAGAGAGAATTCTAAAAATAGCAGAAGAAAAGCATCTAGTCACTTATAAAGGAACCTCCATTAGATTAATGGCAAATTTTTCAGCAGAAACCTTACAGGCCAGAAGAGAATAGGATGATATATTCAAAGTGCTGAAAGAAAAACAACTGGCAGCCAAAGTTACTATACTCAGCAAACTTATCTTTCATAAATGAAGAAGATATAAGGTTTTTTCCAGACAAGCAAAAGCTGAGGGAATTCATCAGCACTAGATTGGTCCTACAAGAAATGCTTAAGGAATTTCTACACCCAAAAGTGAAAGAATGATATCTACCCTCATGAAAACCCACAAAAATATCAAGCCCACTGGTAGAGTAAATAAACAAGGAAAAGATTCAAATGTTACCACAACAGAAACCACCAAACTAAAATAACAAGCAATAAGAGAGAAATAAAGAAACAGAGGATATATAAAACAACCAGAAATTAATTACTAAGATGATAGAAATAAACCCTCACATATCAATAATAACCTTGAATGTAAACTGATTAAACTTACCACTTAAAAAATATATCCAAATGAATTTAAAACCTCAACTATATGCTGCCTATAAGAACCTAATCTCACCTGTAAAGACATGCAGAATGTAAATTAAGGGATAGAAAAAGGTATTTCATGCAAACAGAAACCAAAAGTAACCAGGAATAGCTGTACTTATATCAGATAAAAACAGAATTTTAGTCAAAAATGGTAACAAAAGACAAAGAACTACTATATCATTGTATAATGATGAAGGGGGATCAAGTCAGAAAGAAGATATAACAATTCTAAACATATATGCACCCAACACTAAAGCATGCAGATATATAAAGTATATATTATTAGATCTAAAGGGAAAGACTGACTCCAATATAACAATAGTTTGGAACTTCAACACCACAGTCACAACATTAGACAGATCATCTAGATGGAAAATCAACAAAGAAACTTTGGATTTATACTGCACATTAGACCAAATGGACCTAATAGACGTTTACAGAAAATTTCATCTAACTGCTACAGAATATACATTCTTCTCATCAGCATATAGCACAGTCTCCAGAATAGACCGTACATTAACACACAAAACAAATCTCAAAAAAAATTTAAAACAGAAATTATATCAAGTATCTTATACCACAATAGAATAAAACTAGATATAAATAAAAGAAACCTTGGAAACTGCACAAATATGCTCTTGAATGAGCAATGGATCAAGGAAGAAATTAAGGAGAATATCAAATGATTTCTTGAAATAAATTAGAATAAAACACAACCTGCCAAAAGCTATGGGATAGAGCAAAAGCAAGGTAAGAGGGAAGTTTATAGCAATAAATGTCTACATAAAAAAAAAAAGTAGAAAGAATTCAAATAAGCAATCTAATGATGGACCTCAAGTAACTAGAAAAGCAGGAACAAATCAAACCCAAAATTGTTGGAAGAAAAGAAATAATAATAATCTGAGTGAACTAAACAAAATAGAGACTAAAAAAAATACAAAGAATCAACAAAATGAAAAGTTGGCTCTTTGAAAAGATAAAATTGATAAACCATTTGCTAGACTAACCAAGAAAAAAAGAGAAGGCTCAAGTAAACAAAATCAGAAATAAAAAAAGAAACATTCCAATTGGTACCACAAAAATAGGAAAGATGTCAGAGATCATTATGAATAACTATACATTAACAAGCTGGAAAACCTAGAGAAAATGGATAAATTCCTGGACACCAACAACCCACCAAGATTGAATAGGAAGAAATAGAAATCCTGAACAAATTAATAACAAGTAATGAAATTGAATCGGTTAAAAAAAAAAAAGTCTCCCAACAAAGAAAAGTCCTGGATCAGATGGCTTCATTGCTGAATTCTACCAAACTTTCAAAGAATAACTCACAGTACTCTTTAAACTATTCCAAAAATTGGAGAGAAGGAAATTCTCCCTAACTTATTCTATAAGATCAGCATTACCCTGGTACCAAAACCAGAAAAGGGTGCAATAAAAAAGAGAAAACAATAAACCCATATCTTTCATGAACATAGACCCAAAAATTGTCAGCAAAATACTAGCAAACCAAATCTAACAACATATCAAAAAGATAATACACCATGATCAAATGGCCTTTAATGATCACATGGGATGCAAGTATGGTTCAACATATGTAAATAAATAAGCTTGGTATACATCAAAAGCATGAAAAAGAACACCATATGATCATCTCAATAGAGACAGAGAAAGTATTTGATAAAATTCAACATCTTTTAATGATTGAAAACAAAAACCTCTTAACAAACTAGTCATAGAAGTAACATAACCTCAAAATAATAAAGGTCATATATGACAAACCCACAGCTAACATCTTCTTGAACAGTACACTGACTAGGAAAAATCTGAAATCCTTTCCTCTAAAAACCGGAACAAAACAAGAATGACCACTTTCACCAGTCTTATTCAACATAATCCTGGAAATTCAAGCCAGAGCAATCAGGTAAGAGAAAGAACTTAAAAGCATCTAAACTGGAAAATAAGAAGTCAAATTGTCCCTTTTTGCAGGTAATATGATCTTAGATCTAGAAAAACCTAAAGACTTGACCAAAACCACTCATAGATCTGATAGATAAATAAATTCACAAAAGTTGCAGGATACAAAATCAACATACAAAATCATTAGCATTTCTACACACCAATAATGAATTAGCTGAGAAAGAAATCAAAAAGGCAATGTCATGTAGAACACCTACAAAAAATGCCTATGAATAAATTTAACCCTGAAGGTGAAAAATCTCTACAAGGAAAACTACGAAACACTGATGAAAGAAATTAAAGGGGATAGAAACAAATGGAAAGCCATCTCATGCACAAGTTTTAGAATAATTATTATTGTTAAAATGATCATACTTCCCAAAGAAATCTACAGAGTCAATGCAATCTCTATCAAAATCCCAATGTCATTTTTCACAGTAATAGAAAAAACAATCCAAAATTCATATAGAATAAAAAAAAGAGCCCAAATACGTAAAGCAATCCTGAGCAAAAAGAACAAAGCTAGAGACATGACACTACCTAACATCAAAATATACAAATAGACCAATGAAACAGAATAGAGAAATCAGAAATGAATCCACATATCTATAGTCAACTGATTTGTTACAGGTGCCAAGATATATATATTAGGGAAAGGAAAGTCTCTTCAGTAAATAGTGCTGTGAAAATTGGACATTATATGTAGACAAATGAAACTGGGCCCCTATTTAGGGTAACTGAGTCTATCACTATATACAAAAATCAACTCAAGAAGGATCAAAGACTTAAACATAAAACCCAAACTATAAAAGTACCAGAAGAATACCTAGGAAAAATACTTCAGGACTTTGGTCTAGGGAAAGATTTAATCACTAAGACCTTAAAACCTGGGCAATTAAAAACAAAAGTAGACAAATGGAACCACTTTAAACCAAAAACCTTCTGCAAAGCAAGGGAAACAATCAACAGAAAGAAAAGACAATCTGTTGAATAGGATAAAATATTTACAAACTATTGATCTAGCAAGGAACAAGTATCTAGAATATATAAGAAACTCAAACAATTCAACAGTAAAACAAATATTTTCATTAAAATGTAGACAAATGACATGAATAGGCATTTCTCAAAAGAAAACATACAAATGGCCAACAGGTATATTAAAAAATGCTCAACATCACTAATCATCAGGGAAATGCAAATTAAAACCACAATAAGAGATCATCTTACCTGTTGGAATGGCTACCATTAAAAATACAAAAAATAACAAATGCTGGTGAGGATGCAGAGAAAAGGGAACTCTTGTAAACTGCTGGTGGAAATGTAAATTAGTACAGCCACTATGGAAAACAGTATTGAGATTTTTCAAAAAAACTAAAAATAGAACTACCATATGATCTAGCAACCTCACTACTCAATATTTAGCCAAAGAAAAAGAAGTCAACATATAAAAACATACCTATATTCACATGTTTATTGCTGTACCATTCACAATATGCAATGATACGGATTCAACCTAACTGCCTGTCAATGGACAAATGACTCATTTAAAGTGGTATATAGGGCCGGACGTGGTGGCTCACACCTATAATCCCAGCGCTTGGGGAGGTGGAGGAGGGCAAATCACTTGAGGTCAGGAGTTCCAAACCAGACAGACCAACATCGTAAAACCCCCCTCTACTAAAAATACAAAAATTAGTCAGACATGTTGCTGTGCACCTGTTGTCTCAGCTACTTGGGAGACTGAGGCATGAGAATCACTTGAACCTGGGAGGCAGAAATTGCAGTGACCCAAGATCACACCACTGAACTCCAGCCTGGGCGACAGAGCAAGACTCTGTCTCAAAAAAAAAAAAAAGTTTCATATACACACAATCAAATAGAACACTCTTCAGCCATAAAGAGAATGAAATCCTGCCATTTGCAGCAACACAAATGGAATTGGAGGCCATTATTTTAAGTGAAATAAGCCAGTCACAGAAAGACAAATATCACATGTTCTCACTCATATCTGAGAGCTTAAAAAGTTTTTCTCATAGAAGTAGAGAGTAGAATGATAAATACCAGTCAGGGAAAGGGGTATGGGTGGCAGTGGGGAGTAGAGAGGTTGGATCAGGCACGGTGGCTCAGGCCTGTAATCCCAGCACTTTGGGAGGCTGAGGTTGGTGGATCACTTGAGGCCAGGAGTTCTAGAGCAGCCTGGGAAACATGGCAAAACCCTGTCTCTACTAAAAATACAAAAATTAGATGGGCATGGTGGTGCAGGCCAGCAGTCCAAACTATTTGGGAGGCTGCAGCAGGAGAATTGCTTGAACCTGGGAGGCAGACGTGCAGTGAGCCGAGATTGTGCCACTGCCCTTCAGCCTGGATGACAGAGTGAGACTCAGTATCAATTAATTAATTAATTAAAGAGAGAGGTTGGTTAAGGGTACAAATATACAGTTAGATAGAAGGTTTAAGTTCTAAAATTCAACAGCATAGTAGAGTAACTATAGTTAACAATAAGATATTGTATATTTCAAAGTATCTAGAAGAGAGGACTTGAATTGTTCCAAACACGGAAATGACAAATACTCAAGATCAATACCCCAATACATTGACTTGATCATTACTTTCCATGCATGTAACAAAATATAACATGTAACACATAAATATATAAAATATGTAGCCATTTTTTAACAAAGATCCTTAGAGGAACTTTCATCTATGTGAAAACTTTTACTGGGAACTGCCCTACTACACAGTGTCCCAGTTCTGCCTGAAGTCTGAACAAAGGACCTGACAGTCCCATCCTAGATTTGACATTTGGCCTGAAGCTCTTTCTTAATTTGAGAGTTCTTTGGCCATCTGGAGAAGCTGGGGATGAGAAATAGCCTTACTTTTAAAACCAACAAGTCCTGGCTTTTTATATTTAGTAGTTTATTCTTTAGCTCTTCTAACTCCTCTCACTTTTTATTATAGACAGTAAGATGAAACCAGGCAGCACTTCCAATGTTCTTCCTGAAAATCTCCTTAGCCAGAGCATTCATTAGGTGCATTTTTTATTTGTCACATTACTTCAGGCAACATTGCTACCAAAATTTCCACAACTACATGAGTCCACTTTCCTCCAGCATCCATTAATCTTTTTTTAAATTTCCTTTTGGCCCTCACTGACAGCTTCCTCAAGATCCTTTAGGCTTCTGCTAGCACTCTTCTAGAGGCCTATGTATCTTCAACCCTCTACCTGGTCTCAGACCAAATCTAGGTTTTAAGTTATTTGTACAGTGCCATCCCACCTCCAGGTACCAACATCTTCTTGATTTCTTATGAGTCAGTTTATAATTTACTCCATTAATACCTGCCTCCTTATAGAGCTGTAGTTAGGATCAACTTCATTAATGCCTATAATATACTTATGGTATGTAGTAAGGACTCAGTGGATGTTTTCTGTTATTTAAATGCTTGTAATATATGTTTACTGTATTGTTTGGGAATATTCAATACTGCTATAAAAGATAAGAAAATAACTGGAATACATGAAACTCATAAGACATATTAAACAGATATATATTACATATATATATATATACACAACATATTTAGTCATAGAAAACATAAGTGGAGCACATGAAATATGCTCCACTTATGTTTTCTAGTTTAAAAAAAAGATAAGATTAAAAAAAGGGAAGGAAGATAAAATGATTAAAAAGAAGGGACAGTCCATGTAACATGAATATTCATGATACACTCAAACACAAGACATATAAGACTCTCAATATTCAGGAGGGCTTATTTGACCACTCACTGGTGACATCCAGCCTGGCCCCTTGTGTCTTCTGCCCATGGCTGCTTAGTAGGTGAACTGACAAGCTGCAGTTGTCTCCCTCCAATAAAGCAAATGTTTGTCATTGAGCCCAGATACCTTTTGTCTAATTCTACTCCCTTACTTAAACCTCAGCTCTGGTCCTTGTAACCACATGATCAGCAGAAAAGGTTAATGTGGCAGAGAGGTAGGTAGTCATGCGGCCATTGTATAGATGGGCAACCTGGTAGTGTGGTCTTTCTACCACTCTCACATCATATCTGTATTCATTTATCCCATTTTCTCCTCCTTATGTTGTGGATTGAATTACGCCCTCCACTCCCCCAAAATGGAATTATAACCCCAAGGACCCATGGATGTGATCTTTTGGAAATAGGATCTTTGCAGATGTAATCAAGTTAAGATTATGCCATACTAGATCATTGCAGGGTCTAGATCCAATCCCTAGTTTCTTTAAAAGAAGAGACACAGATACACACACAAAGGGAGAATGTTGTGTGTGGATAGAGGCAGAGACTAAAGTATGTGTCTACAAATCAGGGAACATCAGGAATTGTTACCACCAGAAGCTAGTAAGAGGCAAGGAAGTATCCCCCTCTTGATCCTTCAGAGAGAGAATGGCCCTGCCAACAGCTTGACTTCAGACTTCTAGCTCCAGAACTATGAGAGAATAAATTTCTGTTCTGTAAAAGAAATCCTGAGAGGTAAAAGGTAAGATGCAAAGAATTGAAGAAAAAAGAGAAAGGACAGAGAAAATGCAAATAACTACCTAAAAAACATAGAGGAGTACAATTAGTTAAATCCAAGTTACATAACATAAGCCACTAATAATAAATACTAATGACAGCAATAATAAGAGTAACTCCCACTTCTAGAGCATCTGCTTGTTCAGGCATTGTAGCACACGTTTTTATTCATTTCCTTTAATACTTACAACCACAGGGTAAATTTTCTTACCACTAAGATGAGAAAATAGGAACACATTCAGTAGTTTATTCAGGGTCACACAGGATAGTAAATGGCAGAACCAGGTTCAAAACCATTTCTACCTTGCTCCAAAGCTTTGATCTTTTCTAGTGTATCACATGGCCTCCCAATAACAAAGATGTTAGTATACTGAGAGGTTAGAGAGATGAAGAAAATAGAAAACATTTTAGAACAAGAAAACAGGACTAAATATGAATAAGAAAATATATTAGAAAGGCCAAGTAAAAGAACATCATCATTCTTGTCAACATGGAAATAGAATTAAACTGGAGGATGGGTTCCTTTCTTTCTTTTTTCCGCTTTTAAAATATACAATCAGGAAGCTTAAAAGATAAGTAAGATTTGTGTAGGATTATGCATGGTCATTAGGATGAATTGGGAAGGGCAAAAGAGAAAGAATTTTCAACTTTCACTTTCTACACATGATACTAGGTGAAGCAATAGCAAGAAAGAATTTCAAATGAGTTTTTTGAAAAAGTGACAGTATTGGAAGTAAATCAAAGTGACCCAAAAATCTAGTTACAATCACCCAATAAGAACATATACCTTAAAGGTTACTTATTTAGCACACAGTCCCCCCAAAGAGAAATGGACCAAGAAAGTGTAAGAGCTATGAAAGAATTAAAGCTACTTTATTAATGATAAAAAATAACTTAAAATAATTTATCAAAATGAGGGATATTTTGCAGAAGAATATGTCAGATGATCAAATTTTCTTTAAACAAGAAGAAATAAGGATGTAAGTGGAATGATCAAATTGATGAAAACCCTCCTGGCTTTGGAAGGGATAAGAGAATAGCGGAATATGTTTTTAAAACGATATGAAGAAAACTCAAAGGAAGGAGAAAGCCAAAGTCTTTATTAAAAGAAATAAAAAATAAAATAAAAATAAATGCTCCCAGCTGTGATAGCATGAAATGCACAAAGAAAGGAGAAAAGGATGGAAACTGAAGCCAAAAAACAAATAAATGAACAAATGAGAAGAGTTTGAGGCAATGTGAAGGCAATGAGAAAAGAAAAGGGAAATCAAGAAAGAATGGAATTTCTTCCCAAGGACATTTTTGTGTCCAAAAAGCAGAGAAAGAGTTGATGGCTTTAAAAAGAGGGAATAAAGGACAGAGGTTAAAAGGCTGGGTTTAGAAGTTAGCCACATGGAGTTCCAGTCCCAGTCTCATGTCTTAGGCAACTTTGTTTTTCTTTTCCTTTTTTCTGGCAACTTTCGTAACCTCCTTGCACCTCAGTTTCTCTTTATGTGTAAGACAGAGGAAAAAAAGACTTTAACACTGCATTACCTTCTCTATCCTGGATTGCTTTGAGGAGGAAATGAGATGAGAATGAAGCTATTAACATGGGGCCTGGTTCATAGGGAACAGTCAATAAATGTTCATGATGGTGATTAATTCTTTATGATAACCTTGAAAGATAAAAACCAGTAGGGACCACTGGACGAGAAATTGCAGACAGTATGTATGATGTCTTTGAGAAACTATTTCAAGGGCAAATAAAATGCACAGAGAGATGGGAAATAATGTTTGAGCATTAAAAGAAAAAACGGCTCTCAAATGTTGTATGGAACAAATACACATCAAAAGGTGAGCTGCGCTGTCAAATTGTTAAAGAGAAAGGCTCCTGGGTGGAGCAGATTCGTTGCAGCATTCTTACAAAACAGCTGAGAATGTCAGTGGCCTACAAGGAAAGATTGACGTGAGCATCACAGCAAAATAATAAGAGTTAATGATAACTGATTGAGGAAAAAGGAAACGTTAACAATCTGAGGTCACATCCTAGATGCACATCAATAAAGGATAGTTAAATTATGATACAACTGCATCCTGAGTGACTACTAAAAAGAATGTTGTGGTTCTATATATGCTGACATGGAGAAACCCTTTGTATAGTGTTTAGTGATAAAGCACAGAACATTGTATATATTAAATTACAATATTTTATGAAAATACTTTATATGATTCTATGTACATAAGTGAACCAGATACAGAGTCTGGGAAATGAGGCTAGGTGAGGGAGGGAGTTTTTCTTTTTTCTTATTTATGAAATGGAAGACAAAACGGTATACTGGTTTAAAACTCAGGCTCTGCAGGTTTACCACTTAAGTAATCTTTAAAGAATTATTGAGTCCCCATGTGTCTCAGTTTACCCGTCTGTAAAATAAGGAGGATAACCTGGTGAGACTGTTATGAGGATGAAATGAGATCATGAACATTTCACATATGTTGCATCCAGAAAAGGGCCTGGCATCTAGAACCCTCCATCACTGTCACCTATTAATATAATGTTTGTAGTCACTTTACAAGTATGAGTGACTTATGTAAGTATTAAAAAGCCTAAATGACAATAATAAAGAGACTTAATAAGGTACAAAAAGGAAGGGGAGTTTTCTGGCCATTCTTATGTATTTGTTTCTCCAGGAGAGTCTTAGTATCATTTCGTTAAGTTCTCCTAAAAATCTTTTGGGTATTTTGATTGTCATTGTATTAAATCTATGGATTTATTAAGGGAGAACAAAAAGCTTCATATTACCGACCCTTCCTATCCAATATCAAGGCATGTTGTTCTTAAGTTCTCAGTATAACTTTTCAAGTTTTTTCTTATGTTCTAAGTATAATTTTTTAAAAATTTATGTGTCTACACATTTCTTTAGTTTCAAAACTCTTTTTTAGTTAATATTGTCATTGGAATCTTTCCTTCCATTATATTCTCTTACTTAATCTTGTTTATATATAGGAAAGCTATGGGGGGGATGAATCCTACAAGATATTAAAATATATCCATGGAACTACAATAATTAAAAACAGGTTGGTGCTGAAGAAGAGACGAGAAGATCAAAGGATAGAGAATACAGAAATAGACTTTAATTCACATGGGAATTTACATTATAATCAAAAGAAGAAAAATTAATTATCTGTAAATTACAGTGGGAAAACTAGCTATCTATTTAGAAAAAGATATCTTCCTTCTTCGGTCCTTTTTTTTTTTTTTTTTTAAGAGATGAATGTCACTATGTTGCCCAATCTGAACTCAAACTCGTGGGCTCAACCTTTCCACTTCGGCAGCCCCGGTGGCTGGGGCTACAGGCACACATCGAGGCACTCAGCCCCTTCTTCAGCCTTTATACCAAGTAAATCCAGACTAATCAAAGATTTTTTTTAATGAGACTATAAAAGCAGATTAATCAATGATTTTTAAACATAAACTTATTATAGAAATAGAAGAAAACAGATGAATTTATTTACAATTTTGGCATAGGAAATGCTTTCTATGCAATTCATATAAAACCTAGATACCACAAAAGAAATGTAAATGTTTATGTGGTCAAATTTATCCAAACATCCATTTGGAAAAATATATATTATAAAAAAAGTCAATCGACAACATACTGGGAACATATTTGTAACATATACAAAAAGGGTCAATTTTTTAAATTTACAAAGACTTCATAAAAATCTATTAGAAAAAACTGATAATACAACTGAAGAATAAAATGAATTAAGGCAATCGGCTCATTGACACAGTTTGCAGAAATAAAGGTCTATATCCAACAAATACCAGGAATAAATCCAGTAGCACAAGTCCCAAAGCTGACCTCAGGGAGGCCAGAGAGAACTGGAGGACTGCACTCAGACCAGACCCCTCTACTCAGCAAGAGACAGAGCCTGGACTGTTCAAGAGCAACAACGCAAGTACACAGCTGTAACCAAGAACCTTTCTGTGGTCTGTCTTCCGGGATGATCATTTTAAATGGCTTTCATGTTACCGTGGTATAAAAAGACAAACTCACCCAGATGAGTTAGGAGTAAAAAACGGAGAATTTTCCTAACTTTTCCATTAGTTTTTGGTTGACTCTCTCAAGTTTCAACTTTAAGAAAAAAAAGAATTGTATCCTGCTACCAGAGTTGCCTAAAGCTGATTGAGTTTCTTCCTGCTCACACACTTCTGTTGGCAAATGCTGCATCTCTCATCGTGAAATGCAACCCTAACCGCTTTGTAATGTAACCCATTCTACCTAGTGGCCCTCTGGGGCTCAGCTATTCCTTCTGAAACCCCTTAATGTTCTTTGAATGACCCCATTCCCTGGTCTAACCCTTTTTATTTTCATGAGCGTAGGCTGCCTCTGACGTCTTTATGTATAGGATTTTCCATTTCTTTTCTAGATCCTTGGCCTTCCTACAACACGCTGGCACATTTGCCACATTAGCCTTTTCATGCGTGACCTTATTTTGTATTTGGAAATTTTTCTTCTTAGAGGACCACTACTTTCTTTTTCTCAGTCTCTCTGCATGGAAGCTAACTCTACAATTATTGATTACAATGTGGCTCATTAAGGTGGGACTTGAAAGCACAACAAAGTAAAATAATTCTTAGGAGTAAAATAATTCTCCCAGTGTCCTCTGTTCCCCATCAAACATACTTCCTGACTGACCTTCCTTCCTCAAGACCAGTGGGCTGAGCACCTCAGCCACTACCCCCTCCTGAGAGTCCACACAAAGGGGCAATTCTGTCACTTCAGTGTTCAGTGATGTTTAGTTTTAGTTAAAACAATTCAACAAAAAAACCCTTTCTGCAGGGATTCTCTTATTTCCCCCAGTAGGGAAAGTGATTCACTATGTAAATACTAAGAAAGCTGATGTAGAAATTACTTGAGGATTGTTCATATCCACACTGGCCTCTGGTTTGTTGTAATGTGATTATAAAATGTAATTATACATAGATAACCTACCTACATAGCTATAGTATGCATACATGGCAAATAATCTAAAAATAGTATGTTTTATAAATATAATTATACATTTATACACAGTAATAGTATATATAAACATATAACATCTAACACATGGAACATTTAATCTGATGGATGCTGTTGAACACTTTATAGATACTGTCGTATTTAATCCTCGCCATTACTTTATCAGATCAGCACTACTATACTCCCCATCTATGGCTGATCAAAGAGGGCTGTAAATTCTTTGGCACCTCTCCCATGGAGGGGTGAGGTCAAAGACCCCTCCCTGAATCTGAGCAGGCTCTGTGACTGTTTTGACCAGGAGTTTATGTAGAAATGACGCAGTGCCCATTTCCAGGACCAAGCCTTAAGAGCTTCCCTCTCCTGCCTCCTGTACCCTTACTTTTGGAGCCCTGGGCCTCCATTGTAAGAAGCCCAACTACCTGCTGAAGGCATCACCTCCAGAGGCTCTGAGCCCAGCCTTCCAGCTGCCCCATCAAGATGCCAGACTGTGAGGGAAATTATGGAGCTCCAGAACTGAGCGGCTGCCCACTGAATGCCACCAGGTGACCCAATCAATGTGACATGGAGCAGAATCGCCAGGAGAGTCCTGCACAGATTTCTGACCCACAAAATCATGAGTTTTCATAAAATGGATGTTGCTTTAGGCAATTCAGTGTTGGGGGTAGTTTGTTAGACAGCAGTGGATAACCGGAACTCCATCTTACAGATGCAGGAGCAAAATCACAGCAAGGGAAATAACTGTTCCGGATCACACACCTAATTAATAGCATGGCTGAGATTCCAACTCAGGCAGCCTGCCTCGAAAGCTTATAATCATAGCCACTCCACTGAATTATTTTAGAATCATAATTAACTTTTGAAGGTAGAGCATGTATAAAAACATTTTGATTCTTCTTAGCATCTACTCTAATTCCTATATAATGAAGAATTTGTGCCAAAGGCATTTATCCTTTCTCCATCCACAGCTATCTATTTATGCTTATTTTTACATCTCTCTGAGTTTTAAAATGTAATGAATTCCTCTAACAAATTTGCCTGTATTTATTTTAAGACCTTAGGGTAGAGATCCCCATTTCTCTTCTGCCTTTAGTATAGATGGTATCAGCAGTGCTGCTTAATACCAAAAGGGCAGGCTAATTCTGGGCTTCAGGAAGTTGATTTCCATGGTATTAAATGTAGCTTAGTAATTTTCCAAGGAGACAGAAACCCTTGGGGTCTTGGCCGTTTCCCTGATAAGCTATCATCCCATCTATTTTATATTAGAATGTATTGTTTACTGAAAAGAGGGTAGGAATGGGGCAAATAGGAGACTTGATACCAGCTTCTTGACCAGCAAACAGAACTGTACCTGCAGGCTTTCTGGAGCCAAAAAGGTCAGGGGTCAAGGACCCAGAGGTACTGATGAAATCAAGGGCCTTTGGCTAATTAAACACTTCAGCAATATGCCTCTGGAGCAGACACTATTGTCCCCAAGATATAATAAATAACACAATGTGTGACATCAAGGAAAGCAGGTGCTTTGTGCAAGTGTTATTCTCCAGCCATTGAAGGACATTTTCACAACAAATAGGGATAGCCAACAAAGCCTAGACTTATATGCAAGGTGTCACTTCCAAAACATTTTGATTCCAGCCTTCCAGAGACTAATCACATTGAGAAAAATAGCACAGATGATAGGCACGTAGCTATCAACAATGTTTCCTAGAATTTAAGGCATAAAGTTAATAAGCAAGCACAAAACACTCCTAAATAAGGTAATTTGATGGATTCTTAAGTTTGGCATTCTGAGTTATGCTCTAGAAATTTCTAGCATAGAAGCACAGAAGTCTGAGATTTTAGAGATGAACCAGCTAAATTGCTCTTAAGCAGTGACTTGTATCTTTTCTTCAACCAGCTTCCAACAAAAATAAAACCATAACATGAACGATTGTTCCATGTACCAGGTGCTGTTCTCAGGATTTTACATTGATGCACAATCACTCTATAAGATGAATATTATTGTTATACTCCACTTTACAGATAAGGGAACTGAGGCTTAGGGAGATTAAGTAACTCACCAAAGAACACAGAAGTAGGAAGTTGGGCGGGAGTCTGGAATTAAACTTATGTGGACAGATAGGAGTACCTCCTTCCTAATTTAGAAATCAGAACAGCTCCACTTTTATCCATTTTTATGCAAAAGATTAAAAAGTATATAATTTATTTAAAAAGCTGTTTAAAAATATATTTTTAAATTTTATTTATTTCTTCCTTTATTTTGAGACAGAGTTTTATTCTTTTGCCCAGTTCGTGAGTGAAGTGGCACGATCTTGGCTCACTGCAGCCTCCGCCTCCTGGGTTAAAGCAATTCTCCTGTCTCAGCCTCCCGAGTAGCTGGGATTACAGATGTGTGCCACCACACTTGGCTAATTTTTTTTATTTTTACTAGAGACAGGGTTTCACCATGTTGGCCAGGCTGGCCTCAAACTCCTGACCTCAGGTGATCCACCCACCTCAGCCTCCCAAAGTGCTAGGATTACAGGTGTGAGCCACCTTGCCCAGCCAAAAATCATTGTTTTAATTTAATCACACTGTAGGTCAGTGACCCAGCAGAAATCTCTGGTGGTTTCTGGACCTGATTTGCTGGGTTAGGCGCTAGAACTCCCCTCTGGTGTGCAGTCTAATGTCTCTTCCAGGATATTCAGCTGCCCATGAGTGACAATAAATTGGGTTAAATATTTTTACTATTTTTTTCTCCCATTTTATTTTTATATATATCTTCAAAAAACATGCCATTGGTGGGGAAAGTAGTTTTATTTTAAACTGTTCCCACTCCTAAAAAGAAAAGCCAGCCAGGCACGGTGGCTCACATCTGTAATCCCAGCACTTTGGGAGACTGAGGCAGGCAGATCACGAGGTCAGGAGATCGAGACCATCCTGGCCAACATGGTGAAATCCCGTCTCTACTAAAATACAAAAAAATTAGCTGGGCATGGTGGCGCACACCTATAGTCCCAGCTATTCAGAAGGCTGAGGCAGGATAATTGCTTAAAACCCGGGCAGTGGAGGATGCCGTGAGCCGAGATCGTGCCACTGCACTCCAGCCTGAGCGACAGAGCAAGACTCTGTCTTACAAAAAGAAAGAAAGAAAGGAAGGAAGGAAGGAAGGAAGGAAGGAAGGAAGGAAGGAAGGAAGGAAGGAAGGAAGGAAGGAAAGAAAGAGAAGGAAAGAAAGAAAAGAAAGAAAGAAAGAAAGAAAGAAAGAAAGAAAGAAAGAAAGAAAGAAAGAAAGAAAGAAAGAAAGAAAGAAAAAGAAAGAAAGAAAGAAAAAGAAAATCCCTCTGAGAATGTTATTGTCTTGAATTTTAGTATGTGACATTGGAATTGGGAATTGGGCACTTATGAATTTCTGTGCTACCCATAGGATATTAGCAGGAACTGCTGGACATGAGTATAGATGACCTGAAACTGACTTTTCCCTGTTGCAGAGGCTCTGGTGTGTTGATGAGGCCAGTTCAGAGCACAAACCATGTGCACAGTGGGTCAAAGTTTGAGCTCTGGATTCAGAAAGAGCTGAATCCAAATTTTAGACTTCCACAATATAAGTGACTTTAGTTAGGCAAGTTATTTAATCTCCCTGAGTCTCCGTTTTTTCATACATAAAATTTAGTTTAAAATAGCTTCAGGTCTCACGGAGTAGCTCATACCCCTATAATCCAGCACTTTGGGGGGGCAAGGCAGGAGGATCACTTGAGCCTAGGAGTTTGAGACCAGTTTGGGGAACATAGGGAGACCCCATCACTACAAAAATTTTTTTAAAAAATCAGCCAGGTATGGTGGCACACGCCTGTGGTCCCAGCTACTTGAGAGGCTGAGGTGAGAGGATGGCTTGAGCCCAGGAGATCAACGTTGCAGTGAGCCATGATTGTGTCACTGCAGTACAGCCTGGGCAACAGAGCAAGACTCTTGTCTCAAAAGAATAAAATAAAATAAAACAGCTTCAAAACACACTGAGTTATTATAAGGATTACATAAAACAATCCAAATAGAGTTTACCTCAAACAAGAGTTTGAAAGAAGTCTTAAAAGCTGTTCTAGTTGCCACAAATAGAAGGAAACTCTAAAGAAATAAAAACACAATAATGTCATTAAATTCTCACTGGAAACAGTTGCCTACTAAAGACTCTGAGCCTGAGTCCTACTCTCTTTTTTTTAAAAGAGGAGATTTTAGGTTGTTGTTAAAGGTATATTAGCACCAACCTAAGATTTTCTCCCTCTCCTAAAAACTGAATAATAGTAATAATATCTTTCTTTAGCAAAGCCAAGCATATCTTCGTTTCTTTCAAACTTACAAATTAACACTCCTGCTGCTGAATAAATTATAACTGATTCCAAGAATAAATTATAATTGGGGGGAAATTACCTCTTATTCTTCTCCAAAATGAAAGAACAAACCAGTGACCAGGAAGAGAAGATAGGAAGAAAAGGATAAATACATTTTTTATTGTAAGAATCAATAACTATAGGCTATAGACTGAATGTGGAAGCCTAAATCTCCAGTGTGATGGTATTGGGAGGTGGGGCTTTAGGGTGTAATTATTCAAGAGGGTGGTGCCCTCATGAATGAGATTAGTGCCCATATAAGAAAAGACACAAAAGAGATATTTCTCCCTCTCCATCCCCACACAGCGTAAGAACACAAGACAGCTGTCTGCAAACCAAAAAGAAAAGAAAGTCCTCACCAGAATGGATCTCTAAGAACCTTGATCTTGGACTTCACAACCTCCAGAACTGTGAGAAATAAATCTCTGTTATCTATGTCACCCAGTCTATTGTATTTTGTATAGCAGCCCAAACTGACTAAAATACTACAATAAATAACTCTAAACCCAACCCATAATAGGCTGTTTATGTCTAGAATTGTGAAATGAATGCTGCTCTGCGTGTCTCTGTAACTGTGCCAAATCTGGCTTCAGCAGGCACAGGGAGCACCTCCACAAACAGAACCCTCGGCAGCTGATAAGAGCTGGCCTATATCTCAGATCCAAACAGTTATCTTTTTCTATAACAACTCACAGCTGAAAGAATTAGGTCTACAGAAGGTTGCTACCAGACTTGATTCAAACAGGCCTGGTTTGACCAGGTGATTAAAGACCAGCAATATACCACACCCACTGAAAAGGCCCCAGCTAGCAACAGTGAAATACACAAATGCATATATACATACACAAGGTAAAATAATGAGAGGACTTTCCACCAATGATGCATAAGCTATTCAAGGTATGCTCCAAAGTTTTAAGCCAGGCTGTAGAAGACAGAAATTCCATACTTTTACTTTTCAAATTTTGTTCTTGGTAGAAAATATATTCAGACTATAGTACTAAGTGTGCACATCTGTGAAAAAGAAAAATAACACAGTTGACTAAAAAATGAGCATGGAATTTACTTTATCAGCATTTTTAAACATAGCTCTTAAAATAATATCTAAATATAGGCTTTTCATGCCAAAGTGGAGACAGATGTGCTTTAATATAATATCCTGATGTTTGTCTATTTCCTGATGACCCTTAGACTTCTAGGGTGGGCT
The DNA here is from genome assembly GCA_004027715.1 of Plecturocebus donacophilus. Taxonomy (NCBI): domain Eukaryota; kingdom Metazoa; phylum Chordata; class Mammalia; order Primates; family Pitheciidae; genus Plecturocebus; species Plecturocebus donacophilus. Next base: position 42,321 of record PVKP010004409.1, on the reverse strand, counting down.
TCTATTTTCTCCTTTGAAACAGATGTTGGTAAATGTCTGTCCCAGAACCAAAAGTCCTGATCTACAGGGAATCCAACCAGCTTTTTCTTCCTTCTCTCAAATTTATGTTAGCCAGATTCCATTCTTTGTCAGCAGCTGTAACTATAGGCCATACTCAGAAAATAACATAGAAATACTATGATAATTCAAGATGAAAGCTTTAATTTCAAACATTTAAAATGCAGTAACCTAACCGTAGTGCCAGAGACAACTCAAGAAAAATGAGAAAAGTGTAATTTTCTCCTTTATCTTCCCCAAACTAGATATTCAATAAATGCAATTTTATACAGTCAACCATGTATAATAACTGTGCTAACTAAATGTTGCCTAGCAAAAAGCCCATTAAAGCATTAATCAATAAGAATGGCTTGAAGTTAGCATATTACAGCTTCAACATAAGCATTGTTAGCCTCTGCAGGATACTCAAATGGCAGTTTGTCCCTAAATTACTATTTCTTAAATGCTTGAAAACACTTCGGCTCTCTTCAATAGGCAATAATTTTCCTTTGGAACCTTGTTTATAGTCTTGTTAACAGGCTTTTATTTTTCCTCAAACAACTTTTGCAAAAAAAAAAAAAAGGCCAACTTCATGAACCCTGTACAAATATCACAAATTCTAATTACTCAACTACAAATCAAGACAATTTTACCATAATGTCTTTACAATGCCTTCTTAGAAAATTATTAATCCTTTTGAAAAAAATGCATCAAGAAACTAGTTAAAAGAAACCTTTTGATCAATTCAAGATCTGTTTTTGACAACACAGATAATCATCTTCTAATGGACTTGTTTTCTAAGTTCAGATCTTTAAGAATGGTTTATTTTTTAAAGGATCCCCTATAATTTTGCCTCAGCAAATAATACTTCCCTTTGTTTCCTTTTAAAGTAAGCTTTATGGGTAGCAAAAAAATACTATGAAAACTTCAAATATTAGAACATTGTGAAAAGATAGTAATGAGTAAAACTCAGTTTTTAAAATGATAATTTTGGAAAACAAATAAAGAAATTAGTTTTGCTGTAGACTGTTAAACTATGATTACAGAAAGAGAATCTATAGTTAATTTCTAGAAGTTAATTTTATGCTTTTTAAAAAAAGTTGCTAAACCAGGAGTACCATAAATTTTGGCCTTTTATTTAACCACTGTTTTTGTCCTTGTTAAAAACTGAAAAGAAATTCAGAAGCCACAAGAGAATAAAATTTCTGCTAAGAATGAATATAATCAGAGGAAATTATCATCTTACAGGTAAAAACAGATGTGCAGATTCTTAAAAAAAAAAATTGAACATAGAATTACCACATGACCCAGCAATAATACTTTCTGGTATACACCCAAAATAATTGAAAGCAGGGACCTGAACGGCTATTTGTAACCAATGTTCATAGCAGTGTTATTCAAAATAGGAAAAAGGTACAAACAACTCAGAAGTCCATTGACAAAAGAATGGATAAGCAAGGTGTAGTACATACGTACAATGCAGTATTATTCAGTCTTAAAAAGGAAGACAATTCTGACACATGCTACAACATGGATGAACCTGGAACACGTTATGCTAAGTGAAATAAGCCAGACATAAAAGGACAAACGTTGTATGATTTCATTTAAATGACGTCTGTAAAGCAGTCAAATTTTTAGAGACACAAAGCAGAATGGTGCTTGCCGGGGATTGGGAGACTGGGGAGTAGGGAGTTACTGTTTAATGGGCATATGGTCTCAGTTCTGCAAGATAGAGTTCTGCAGACAGATGGTGGTGGTGGTTGCTCAACAACATAAATGTACTTAGAGTCACCAAATTGTGCACCTAAAAATGACTAAATGATATTTTACTACAATTTTTTTTTTTTTTTTTGAGACAGAGTTTTGCTCTTGTTGCCCAGGCTGGAGTGCAATGGCGCAATCTCGGCTCACTGCAATCTCCGTCTCCCAGGTTCAAGCGATTCTTCTGCCTCAGCCTCCCGAGTAGCTGGGATTACAGGACTTCTTGGATTTTTAGTAGAGATGGGGTTTCTCCATGTTGGTCAGGTTGTTCTCAAACTCCTGACCTCAGATGATTCACCTGTATAGGCCTCTCAAAGTGCTGGGATTATAGGCATGAGCCACAGCACCCAGACTACAATATTTTTTTTAAAAGAACAAATTTGTGGCATTTTCAGCTGTAATGATAATCAGAGACTTAATTAGAGCTGGAGGTCAAGGAAGCCGAGTCCCAAAAAAGTATGCTGAGTGGTCTCTGTCAGCCCCCAACAGAACTCCCCTGACATCCAAGACACTAGTATTGTCTTATGAAGCTGGCATAGGCAACACAGAGAATGGCCTTATTATATTTTATTTTTATTTTTCCTTTTTGTGGAAAAATGGCTTCTTGCTGTATTGCCCAGGCTGGTCTTGAATTCCTGGGCTCAAGCAATCATTTTATACTTAACATTAGTCCTTTATTTTTCCCGAATGTCATTTCATAAATGATTACTTCTTGGTAATGAATATTTGAATAAACTTCATCTATTCCTTAATTTTCTATGATAACACTGTCAAAAAAAAAGCGGCGGGGAGTGGGGGAAGCCCTTTAGGGGAGAAAAAAAATGAGGAGTTTTGAAAATTAAAGACTGAATATTTCTGCTGAAAGTGAAAGTTTGACCCAAAGGAAACAAAAGAGAGTTTGATCTTTTGTTTTTATTGAGACAGGGTCTCACTCTGTGGCCCAGGCAGTGGTAAAATCTTGGCTCACTGCAACCTCTGCCTCCCAGGTTCAAGGGATTCTCATGCCTCAACCTCCTGAGTAGCTGGGATTACAGGCGTGCACCACCACACTTGGGCTAATTTTTGTATTTTTAGTAGAGACAGGTTTTCGCCGTGTTGGCCAGGCTGGTCTGGAACTCCTGACTTCAAGTGATCCACCGCCTTGGTCTGCCAAAGTGCTGGGATTACAGGTGGAGCCACAGTGCCTGGCCAGACTTTAATCTTATTTACATAAAAGGTTAGATATAATCATTAGGTTAAAGAAAGGAACGAACATTACACATCAATTTTAAAACAACATATATTTGTTTAATGCTGCATAAGAATGTAGGCTTAATCCAGATTCTTAAATTCTGTGAAAAAGAAAAATGCCAGGTAATTATAGCCTCATATGCAAAAGATGTGAGGAACTTATTGAACAGTATATTGAGATAAAGCTGAAAATGTGACCTAATCACTCAGATTAACTATTAAGAGTGTTCCTTATAAATATGTTGCCAATTGATCAACATTGAACTTAAAGGTAATAGAAAAGATGTAGAAAGATAACATAGTATATAGAAAAGATTTTTAATATCATATTTGGATAAATTCTGGAAAAAAAGTAATCTGTAGTCCAATAAAATAGTATGTAGTAAAAAACAGGGAAAAGAAATTACAGTAGATACTGATTTTAAACCCCCGGTGAGAGAGAAATAAGACTGACAATGTAGACCATGGGAGCCTCACAATGCTGTATGAATGGACACATTAAACTAATGATAGCCCATCAGTTGGCATCAGAAAGTCCCAAATTATATGAAGGGCATTTTGAGTCAGACAGCACAAAAATAAACCTAAAGAAAATCTGTGCTAGGTGATTACATTAAGACTCACATTGACAAAAGCCACCTAGGAAATCCTAGCTTAAATAAGTAGATCAGAAAATAGGAATGACAGAGAATATACACAACACAAATGAGTGCAGGTATGAAATGAATGACAACATTTTTTAAAAGCTTGTACATGAAGATTAGTTGCATTTAAATCTGTCTTTAAAAATAACATTGAAGAGTGGTAATTTGAAGTATATTGAAGAAGTTTTGATAATTGCAACAATAACAAAAACCCTGTTCCTAAAGTCCAAAAGAACACCACTAAAAAAAAATTGCAGTCTCTACCGAAACATAGATTTTTAAAGAATTATCTTTTTATTTGATATGGAAAATATGAATGTTTATAACTTATAAATTCTCGATTAAAGGGAGTTACTCAACTCACCTGTTTTGTAAAAGTGCAAGAAAAATCAAAACTATAACCTTCAAAATTTCAACACAAGTCCAACTCTTAATTTAAAGCAATTACATTCAGGAAAAGTAATTTTAAAATCCCAAGCAATTGCAAAGTAATGCCAAACATTTATTTAAGTAAGTTGTTTCAAATAAAATAACATAGCTGTTCTTGTGGAAATTATAAAAATAATTTGCTTAGGAAATAATACAGAATTACATGAGGGAAGGCAATAATAAAGCATCCAATACAGTATTTAATAAAATGTTATCTAAAGTAAATTTAAATTAGCTTGAAACATCAAATAAATTTTGAAATAGCTATTCTATTTTTTTAAACAAAGGAAATTGATAAATGGCTCAGTATCCAATTCAGACAAGATATTTGGCAGAAGGTCTATTCTCTCTGGTCCCAATAAAAATTTTGTTAATGACTTGGAATAGAGAATGAACATTAGGTTATTGATATTAGCGGAAGTTCTGTTTTGAATAGGCAAAGATTGTGTTCAAATACACAAAGATGAAGGGATTGGATCTAATGCCAGAAAATTATAAACTAGAGTCAGTTTAGAAAAATGCAAGCTACCATAGTATGAGAAAAATCATTTGAAAATAATTTAATTCCTGAGAAAAGAAGGCAATTGGTAATGCCAAAGAGACTCTATAAGAAATAACAGACAGAATATTAAGTAACCACTTCAAGGATGAGAGGAAATAAAAGACAGCCAAAGCCTCCCAGTACCATTTCCATTTCCTTCTTATGGCAGTCTGCCATGAGTAGATGGGAATGATTAGATAAGGTGAGATTGACAGGCCTTACCTAACTACATGGCCTGATCACTTCCATTACTGACAGCAGGAAGAGAAGTGGTAAAATAGCAGAACCCGGTGGTACCTGAACCCTGACTCACCAACATCTGAATTTTTACTTTAACCGAGGTGGGTAGAAATAGAAAATAAGCCTACTGCTACTGATGATGATCAATTCATGAAATGAGATTGATGGAGCACCACATGGAGAGTCAGCAAATCTGCCACAGGCCAGCCCCCATCTCTTCCTTCATACAATGAAGAGGATGAACTATGACATCCCTAACTTTCTTCCAGCTCCATGGCTACATGGTGGCTTCTTGCATCCTTAGAAAATAAGCTGCATTTAGAACAAAGAGCTTGTGGTAAACTGACGCAGTATATCACTCTTTGGTAGAAGAGGTTGAATATATAAGTGGATTCAAGAAAAACGTTTTAAACTCTTTGGGTTCTTATTAATCATTAACAGGTACTGAGTATTTCCTGCTGCCAGGCTCTATGCTAAGTACTTTATATGGATTATCTCATTTACTGCTTAGAAAAATTCTTTGACATTAGTACGATTATTACCTCCCCTTTACAGCCATTCACACAGACTCTCATAGAGGCTAAATAACTTGCCTAGGGTTGCACAACTAGTAAGTGGTAACATTCCTGGACAGTCTTCACCAGTCCTTGGCAATCTGAGGAAAATAAGTGCAATGGTACTCTATAATATTGGTATATTGGTTGAATAAACAAAATGACAACTGGCACATCCTCTCGTCCACTGCCCTTTGGGAAGCAGCACAGTGAGGGCCACAACCTAACATCTGCTGGGCACATTGCTCAATGCCAGACATAGTACTGGGCACCTTACAAATAGCCTATTTAATCCTCACAAAAACTCTGGGAGATGGGTGGGGCTATTCTTGTTTTACAGAAGCCAGCCTCTTATTCTATGCTTTCATCTAGTAGCTGCCCCTAGAAATGTGACATTTGGAGCTGAGCCTGGAGTAGAGGAGAGAGGAAACCCCAACCAGAAAGAAACCTGTAAGGACATGCTGCAGTATCCCAGTCTCTTCTGGCTAAGCTGTGGGGCATGGGATGAACTTGAATCGCTTTTTAGTTTGACAGCCTTCAACTTCCTCCATCCTCTGTTTGCACATCAGTCTTTCTTTATGGGAGAGTCCCCATTTTGCACGGTCTTAGAGACAAAGGAAATCACCATCAATGCCAAAGAGGCTAGGCCTCTCCCTCCCCTACCCCTGTGCTGCATTCTCGGGGAGGAAGGGTAGCCCTGAGTTAGGCTTAGCCAAGGGTACACCCTCCCCAGAACTGTGGTCCTGAGCATGCAAGGAAAGCAGGGGACGGTTGTGGGTCTCACCGTTCTCACAACTGTGCAGCTGGAGTGTAGAGTGGCCTGTCTCTACAGTGGGACCTGGAATGCTATAGTTCCATTGCCTGAGTTTTGAGGAGACAATACTTCCTATTCTCCAAGCTTATTCTTCAGCTTCCCATTGAAAATATCCTTAAAACAAATTCCCTTTTTGTTTAAATTTAATAGAACCAGTTTCTGTTGCTTGCAACCAAGAATCCCAAATGGTACAGGCTATGGGCAGAAAAGTAAGGACAGGTATTCACAGAGCATTTAAAATCCATTCTTGTTTGAGTACTCTCTCAGATAACAGCCTTGGGTTTTCTGGGCACCAGAGCATCACTCCTTGATCTGGTGGTGCCAATTCACAGTCTCACTCTCAGATTCCACAAATCCCTCCCCTCAGCTCCACTGCTTCTTTTAAAGATACAGAAAGTGTTCAAAGACACGGTATACCATCAAGTTCTGTAGTTTGTACTGTTTAGGTCACTTTCACAATTCACCTCCCAAAATGACACCTTTTAGTGACAAAATAATAAATGTTTGAAGTACTATGTAAACATCGAATGTATTGATGCAAAAGATAATGTTATACAGTATGCTTCCTAACTGTCCTGCATGAAAAATATGCTCTTACTACTGAGTTAAGTCATTAGGTTTCCCTTCCTTTCTCTTTTTTTTTTTTTTTTTTTTTTGAGATGGAGTCTTGCTCTATCGCCCAGGCTGGAGTGTAGTAACGCAATCTCAGCTCACTTCCAACTCTGGGGTTCAAGAGACCCTCCAGCCTCAGCCTTCCGAGTAGCTGGGACTACAGGCATGTGCCAACATGCACGGCTAATTTTTTGTATTTTTAGTAGAAAAGGGGTTTCACCATGTTAGCCAGGATGGTCTTGATCTCCTGACCTCATGATCCACCTGCCTCAGCCTCCCAAAGTGCTGGGATTACAGGTGTGAGCCACTGTGCCCAGACCACTTCTTTTTCAATTATCCTTCGCCACCCAGACATAGGCACACACTCCCAAGTACATTACTACACACCCTCACACATACCTACACACCTTGCATTCTTTTTCACTCAAACCAGTGGAGAAAGACAAAGCCACTTCTCTGCGCTAACAGTTAACACCTTTCTAAACAGAGTGTAAGAAAGTCCTTTCAAAGAGTTACACACTCTGGAATCCTATTACCTACATGTTGGAGGAAAATCAGCCTTGGGCTATTCTGAGCTTTCTGCACAGAGGCCTCTGCCTATGTGGAGAAACTGGGTAAGAAGAATGAGCAGCTCTGAAGTGAAGAGTCCATTGAAGTCCTCTGGGAGGAGGTGAGGCCCACCATGAAGGGAGCTGGGAGAGCTCTGCAGGACATCCACGCAACCACTGGAGGATGGCACCTGGAGGAAAACCCCAAGCTGCTGTGGGGCAGCCACCTACCATGGGTTTTCACAGAGAAAGTGCAGCCTGCATGTGTGTAACAGAGAGAAGAGCAAAGGTGGGAGGAAGAGCCCCAGGATAAAATCCCAGAAAGAAGTAATCTGCAGAATGTTCCCTAAATGTATTAGCAATAAAAAATAAAACAATACTTTTCTAAAAGCCTTTTTCCTAAGAATGCTGCTAGAGCATGAGCCCATGAAGAGTTTTAACTAGATTTTCTCTGACTGATTTTCTATGGATTCTAATATTTGCCAATTAAAAATGCTCCTATAAGGCCTGGCACGGTGGCTCATACCTGTAATCCCAGCACTTTGGGAGGCCGAGGTGGGCGGATCACGAGGTCAAGAGATCGAGACCATCCTGGCCAACATGGTGAAACCCAGTCTCTACTAAAAACACAAAAATTAGCCGGGCATGGTGGCACAGACCTGTGTTCCCAGCTAATCAGGAGGCTGAGGTGGAAGAATTGCTTGAACCCAGGAGGCGGAGGTTGCAGTGAGCTGAGACTGTGCCACTGCACTCTAGCCTGGCGACAGAGCAAGACTCCGTCTCAAAAAAAAAAAACACACACAATAAGGTAGCATTTTATTCTACCATGAAACAGGTCATTGGATTTTTAAAAAAATTCTCTTAATTATCTATTCGCACTAAGCATATTTTTGCCTTCATTTTGTCTGGCTTCAAGCCAGGATCTTTGCAAACCACCTCACTAACATTCATTTTCATATTACTTATTACATAGTACTGTAGTATAGGCCTATTGAAAATATATTATAACCTAAAGTCAATAGTAGGTTCTGCTGACGTTTGGAGACCCAAGGAAAACTGGCTCAAATCTCCAGATGTCATGGCTTAGGGCAGTCCAGATTCCACCCTCAAGATTTCCTCAAACCCCTGAAGGCCTAACTCTTGTGATGATCTCCTGACCTTCTGCTCCTCTAAGGCTGGCTTTGGCTGTTCTATAATACATATACAGGAAACTCAGACCCTCCTTAGGCCTACCCATCCTTAGGCAGGAGCTCATCAGCACTGTCCTCCCTACTAAAGGAATTTAGAGGGAGTTGGAAAGGGCATTTACATCTCAGAAATGCAAACAGAAAAATAGGCATTACTACTGTGAAGTGTGCCTCGGTCCCTCCACCTCCAGGGTACCATGGGTTTCTCACTCGACACTCCCAGCCTCAGGGCCCTCTACCTGGTGCTTCCCTGCCTGCCCTGTCTGGAGCCCTCACTCTCTTGATTTACTGCAGAGCTGCCCTGCCATCCTTAATGGGGCATTGGAACCAGCCTGCTCCCCATCCTAGAGTCTCATCTTCTGCCTAGAGCTGTCTTTATCAATGTTGTGCACCTTATCACAATAAAGTTACCAAGCAAAGAGGAGCTCTGGTAGCAGTCATTAAAAGAAGTTTTGTTTCCCTTATTAACAGGAAGAAACGAAGACAGAAAATGATAGAAAAGAAAAGGACGCTGATTGAAGGGAGTTGGGGTGCTTCTCTTTGCTATCCCAGAGGTAAAGTAGCATGAGGCCTATACTCTTGAAGAGCCTGATTAACCAGGATGTAAAATAACTTTTAATTGAGACTCAGACCCTCAAGTCTCACTTTAACCCAGGGTGACCAAAAGTCATCACCTTGTGCCCAATGACCTCTTTTGTGGACACTTTTTTTTTTTAAGTAAGAATGGGAAGTCGCTGATTTTTTTGCTCTGCCTATTTTAATCCCTGATTTTTCTCTTCTAATACCGCAAAAAGACCACCTTACATTCATGTACCACATAACAACATTTCAGTCAACAATGAACCACATAAACAACAGTGGTCACATATGATTATAATACCGTATTTTTACTGTGGTTTTTCTATGCTTAGATTTGTTTAGATACATAAATGCTTACCATTGTGTCATTATTGCCTACAGTTTTCAGTATAGTAACATCCTATACAGCTTTGTAGCCTAGGAACAATAGGTCATGCCATATAGCCGAGGTGTGTAGGAGGCTAAAACATCTAGGTTTGTGTAAGTATGCCCTACAATAATAGCACAAGGACAAAATCGCCTAATGCAGCATTTCTCAGAATACAGCCCCATCATTAATCAATGCATCACTCTATTTGTCAATATAAAAAATAATTTTGAAAAGTACCAGGCATTACAGAAAGGATTTATCAAGAAACGAAAAATGGTAAATATCTGTTGAAAAATGGAGAAAGAGTGCGCACAAGATGGGAATCACCTCAACAGAAGATAATGTCCTCAAAACAATAGCATCTCGGCTTCAAATAGCAATGCACTGCCTTCTAATTTCAATTTGATGTGTGCAGAATTCCTTTTTTTCCAATGCCAAATCCTGAATGAAACATGCAATAAAAATCACTGCCTGAAACATGGTGATAGCATTTAATCCTCTGGCAACACATTAGAAAGGCTTTCAGCTTTAAACCGAGAACTGCCACACTGCAGCTTTGCTCATGAAATTATTTACTCGTGCCTTGGTTTATAAAGTCCTTTTTTATAAGCTTTCTACCAGCTAATAATGGGCTGGAGCACTTATGTTCTCAGCCTGACAGCTTCCACATTTATAAGCCTGGAAGGCTGATGCCTGGCACAGAGTTGCTGCCTGGAGGGAGTTGTGCCGTCTGGCTGAGCAGGTTTCAGTGTCAGGAAACTGCAGGGACCACAGGCTGGGGCACCACTGTGACCAGAGAGATGGCACATGGGGAGGCTTGGAGGAAGGAAAGTGAGATGGAGCACTCAGAGGCTTCTGGCAACTGTGGCCCAGATATCTAGGGTGGAGTGTGCAAAAAAGGAGATGAGAACTCACAGGACATGGGATAAATCTCTCTGTCAACCAAATATGAGTGATCATTAATTAGTGTCAACAACAGGGCTGACTCCTCTTCTGTGAATATGAAAAAGGATAAGGAGAGGATATTGGTTTGCTGTGCAAATTTAAAGTAAAAGCAGATTACAAAGAAAACAATATATACTTAAGAGACAAAACGGATTTGAAGCACTTTTATATATGTATATTTATTTACATGCAACTTATCTCTAAGGAAGGTAAGGCTACAGTGGAGAGAGAAACTTATTATAGACCATTCTAATTGTCATTAAAGTAGGACTGATAGATAGTTCATAATCTTGATTAGTACCTTTCTTACTTGGTAAATTCCTGCTGTTAAGAATTAGCATGATAGCACATAACCTCTCTTTCTCAGTACTTATTGCAGTTAAAAATTTTAATGTGTGTGTGTGTGTGTGTGTGCACGCTCCATGAGGACTCCATGAGAGACTAGTTATTTTCCCCCATCAGCTAGTACCTACGAAGAACCTAGCACTTCCTACTGGAAAAATACTGTGAATGCAATACAATTAAACATCTTCTTTAAATATTTTAATTCAGACTTTCCATTAAATATTAGTTACAATGAATGACAGCACAAGGTGCAGCAAATCACCAAAATAATAATGGTAACAACTTATGGAAAGGAAAAAATCACATTCTGGTAAGGTATCGACAACCATGTACAATGTTAACATCTCTTTGCTTTTATTAATGTTAAAATGATTTTTAAAAATATTCATTCTCAAAACTCCCTAGAAGAACAGTTATATAAATGTAAATACCCTAACATATTATCCAATGCACTATGTTTCACAAGAATTAAAGCAGTTTAAACTCCTTGATGTTTATTGCCGATGAAAATACATTGCTTTTCTCTTCCTGAATCTTTCTGTGCAAATAAACCACCTTTCCATCAGCGAATGCCTCCATTCTCCTTGGGTCATTTTGCTTCAGCCCACTGGCCTTTCTGCTCTTTGATCAACCTCTGCTTGGTCCCACCTCAGAGCATTTGCACTGTCCCCACTTTGCAGAGCTTGTTTCTTCTCTTCATTCCGGTACCTCCAGAGAGGCTTCTCTTGACCACTCCAATGCTATAAATGCCTACTTACTCCTAGCATATTACTTTGTTTTATTTGCTTTCTGGTACTTATCCTCATCTAAAAGTATCTTACTTGTGGACTCATTTGTTTGTAGGCCTGCCTCTTTCAGTGCTCCCTTACAAGAATGCAAGGTCCTTCAGAGCAGGGGACCACATCTGCCTCGTCATGTTCACAGCCTGAGTTCCTGGCATGGTATCTGGTATGTAGTAGGCACTCACTAAATTTTAGTGAATGAATGGATGAATAGAAAAACAGATGAGAGAGTAAATGAATCATCTTTGCTATGTAATATCAGAACAGCTTGGTAACATATTCTTGATGGGGTGAGATAAGAACGTGTAAAGTTGGCTTTTAAAAGTATCTAATGTCAGCTGCATTGTCCAGCTGTTTAGGAACTTAATAACTCACGTTAGCATTTATAGTGTACATGCATTTCTTTATTTGGTTCCCACGACTCTCCCATAAGTACATGAGGAAAGGACGTGGCAGGATCACTTGTGTTTTTACAGATGAGGAAACTGAGTTCAGAGAGGTTATTTTCCCAAGCCCTGCATGTAAGAGGCAACCAGACTAGGTCTCCAGCCCAGCCTTTTATAGCTTCCCTCTTCCCTGCTACCCCAGCCAGTGTTTGTTTTATTTCCAAACAAATTATTCATTATTTATTTATTCTTTCAGTTAACCTAGATTGAGCATTTATGATTGTAAGGGACTCTCTCAGATACTATGCACACATAAAGACATGTAAACAACAACGTTTTTCTCTGAACAAAGTACTCAAATGACTCACCAACCTAAATATATTTGAGCTAAGGGTCTCATTAGCAGGAAAACCTCAATGTTACAAAGGTAGGAAACCTGTCTTGTGTAATAATGGGATGCACCTCCAGGAAAATGACATTGTAGCTCTCCCTGCAAAAGTGGATAGAATTTCAATAGGGGAAAAGAAGAGAGGGGACTAAGAAAATGGAATAAAATGAAACAAGGAAACACCTTGTTTTCAAAATCTTAGTATGGAGTTGTTTGAATAGAAGAGAAACATTGGAGATATGATTAAAATTGATGTTAAATGACAATTGCTATTTTGTGTCTTTAATATATCAGAATGGGTTCTTTTGACCCTTGCAAAATGCTAAAGCAGTTGCCATAGAAATATAGCAGCCATATGCCATAGAGGAAGCTACGCATCAGAGCTGGTAGCAGGGCCAAGAAAATGTATCTAAATGCCTCAAGGTTCAAAATTTTCTAATTAAGAGAGGTTTAAGGTCAAATTTATTAATGTTTAAAGTTCAAAATTACTGTTGACAGTTTGAAATCTTTAATGTTTAAAGTTGAAATGTAATGAATTAAATGCTTGGTAAGAAATATCTACTTATGGTAGAATATAATATTTGCACCCAGAGAACATTAATTTAACTTTCATGAAAGTAGAAAGTTAGAAAAATATTTAAATTTGCTTGGAAAAAATGTAATAAAAAGGAATATTTCTGTGATTACCATTTAGTTAGTAAGATCTCATGGCTATATATCTAAACAGATTCGTAGCTATATAGAGGCATGAATACATAATGAGGGAGTAATAGTAGTGATAATAATTATCTTAAAAACAATGGTGATGATTGTTCAGCTTCTTGAGCAGCTAATACATACCAGTTAACTTTTTTATTGTACTTTAGGCTCTAGGGTACATGTGCAGATCATGCAGGATTGTTGCATAGGTACACACATGGCAAGCTGGTTTGCTGCTTTCATCCCCCCCATCACCTATATCTGGTATTTCTCCCCTCGTAATCCCTCCCCACATTCCCAATCTGCTGCTGTCCCTCCCCTAGCCCCTCAACTACTGACAGCAGTGTGTGATGCTCCCCTCCCTGTGTCCATGTGTTTTAACTGTTCAACACCCGCCTATGAGTGATAACATGCAGTGTTTGGTTTTCTGTTCTGTCAGTTTGCTGAGAATGATGGTTTCCAGATTCATCCATGTCCCTATGAAGGACACGAACTCATCATTTTTTATGGCTACATAGTATTCCATGACGTATATGCGCCACATTTTCTTTATCCAGTCTATCGATGATGGACATTGGGTTGGTTCCAGGTTCTTTGCTATTGTAAACAGTGCCACAGTGAACATACGTGTGCATATGTCTTTATAATATAACAATTTATAATTCTTTGGGTATATACCCAGTAATGGGATTGCTGGGTCAAATGGAATTTCTATTTCTAGGTCCTTGAAGAATCACCACACTGTATTCCACAATGGTTGAACTAATTTACACTCCCACCAACAGTGTAAAATTGTTCCTGTTTCTCCACATCCTCTCCAGCATCTGTTGTCTCCAGATTTTTTAATGATCACCATTCTAACTGGCGTGGATGGTATCTCAATGTAGCTTTGATTTGCATTTCTCTAATGACCAGTGATGATGAGCATTTTTTGATGTTTGTTGGCCTCATCGATGTCTTCTTTTGTAAAGTGTCTGTTCATATCCTTCACCCACTTTTGAATGGGTTTGTTTTTTCTTGTAAATCTGTTTTAGTTCTTTGTGGATTCTGGATATTAGCCCTTTGTCAGTTGGGTAGATTGCAAAAAAATTTTCCCATTCTGTTGGTTGCTGGTTCACTCTAATGGCTGTTTCTTTTGCTGTGCAGAAGCTCTAGGTTTAATTAGATCCCATTTGTCTATTTTGGCTTTTGTGTCATTGCTTTTGGTGTTTTAGTCATGAAGTCCTTGCCTATGCCTATGTCCTGAATGGTTTTACCTAGGTTTTCTTCTAGGGTTTTGATGGTGTTAGGTCTTATGTTTACGTCTCTAATCCATCTGGAGTTAATTTTAGTGTAAGGTGTCAGGAAGGGGTCCAGTTTCTGTTTTCTGCACATGGCTAGTAAGTTTTCCCAACACCATTTATTAAACAGGGAATCCTTTCCCCATTGCTTGTTTTTGTCAGGTTTGTCAAAGATCAGATGATTGTTGATGTGTGGTGTTGCTTGTGAGGCCTCTGTTCTGTTCCATTGGTCTACGTCTCTGTTTTGGTACCAGTATCATGCTGTTTTGATTATTGTGGCCTTGTAGTCTAGTTTGAAGTCAGGTAGTGTGATGCCTCCAGCTTTGTTCTTTTTGCTTAGGATTGTTTTGGCTATGTGGGCTCTCTTCTGGTTCCATATGAAGTTCGAAGTGGTTTTTTCCAGTTCTGTGAAGAAGGTCATTGGTAGCTTGATGAGGATAGCATTGAATCTATAAATTACTTTGGGCAGTATGGCCATTTTCACAATGTTGATTCTTCCCAACCGTGAGCATGGAATGTTTTTCCATCTGTTTGTGTCCTCTCTTATTTCACTGGGCAGTGGTTTGCAGTTCTCCTTGAAGAGGGCCTTTACATGCTTTGTTAGTTGTATTCCTAGGTATTTTATTCACTTTGTAGCAATTAAAGAGCTCACTTTTTAATTGCATTCCTAGGTATTTTATTCTCTTTGTAGCAATTAAAGAGTTCACTCTTTGTAGCAATGGGAGTTCACTTTTAATTTGGCTCTATTTGTCTGTTATTGGTGTATAGAAATGCTTGTGATTTCTGCACATTGATTTTGTATCCTGAGATTTTGCTGAAGTTGCTTAAAAGTTTAAGGAGATTTTGGGCTGAGACAATGGGGTCATCTAAATATACAATCATGTCATCTGCAAATAGAGATAATTTGGCTTCCTCTTTTCCTAATTGAATATGCTTTATTTCTTTCTCTTGCCTGATTTCTCTGGCTAGAACTTCCAATACTATATTGCATAGGAGTTGTGAGAGAGGGCATCCTTGTCTTGTGCCAGATTTCAAAGGGAATGCTTCCAGTTTTTGCCAGTTCAGTATGATATTGGCCATGGGTTTGTCATAAATAGCTTTTATTATTTTGTGATACATACCATCGATACCTAGTTTATTGAGGGTTTTTAGCATAAAGGGCTGTTGAATTTTGTCGAAGGACCAGTTAACTTATACACATTATTTCTAAGTTTCACAAAGACTCTGCAGTTTAGATAATATTATCTTATTTTACAGGTGAAAAACTGAGGCTTGTTGGGATGAAGAAATTTACCAAAAATCACTCCAAAGGTAAATGGAGACACTGAGCTTGGACCCATATTTAACCCACTACATTCTTTTTGCCTACTATACTGCCTCTACAGTACTGTGAAGCATCTAATGGTCTTAGTAAGGCTTTCTTTTGTTTGTCTGGAATAATGGTTCATAAATATTATAACATTCAAATAAAAAAAGCTCAAATAATGTACCATTTACTGGAGGTAACTTAAGAGCTCTAACAAAGGAATTAAAGAAAATAATACCATGCAATATAAAGCTTGTGCACGTAAGCAAACAAAGAGATTTAAAGTGTCATTCTCAGTTGATGGGAGATTTGATAGTCATTTATACCTGGCTCTGGTATAAATGAGAAAATAGATATCCCATTGTATTATGATTTAATTATTTTTATTCTACTATTATCACCACTATAAATGCAACATAGTTTCAATTTGACCAAACCAAGATGAATAAATTACTCAATAGTTGTCATTAGTAGAGGGAAAAGATCTTAACTGATGTACATTATTAAATGACAAAATAGCAAGTCTGAAAAATCTAACAAGGAGTATAACTGTTTCTTCTTGAAGATTCTTCACAATAGAGAATCAAGACTATGCAATCTTCACTTCACTGCAAGTAGCTTTAGGACACCTTTAAAACCTAAAATGAATATTTTGTGGGTAGTATAATTCATTTCAATAAAGCCTCCTTCATTCAGATGTTATTTGGATACTAATTGGGCAGGACCTTCCTGGGAGGCAATGTGGTCTGGTTGTTAAGAAGAGAGACTTGAGCTCCCATTCATCCCCATCAGTTACTAGCTGTGCTAGCACGCAGTAGATAACTGTCTAAGCCTTAGTTTTTTCATCTGTGTGAAAATGATAACAATAGAATCTATCCCAATGGAATTGTAAGGATCATGGAAGAGAATACAAGTGAAACGCTTATTTCGGTGCCTGGCCAGAATGAATTTTCAATAAACATTTGTGGTTGCTCTTTTCATTATGGAAAAGCAGAATAATATAGCAGAAAGCACATGAGATTTGGATTCAGACAGAGACCTTGGATTGGATTAACAAGGCCCTATTCAGTTACTTACTATTTATGGAACTAAGCAAATGCAGAACTGTTGTCCAGGAATGGAACCTTAGAAAGGCTGAACTCTTTCTTGGAGGGGGAGAAGAGTAAAACTAGGATGGATCTTGGGGAAGGGAAGTAGATTTTTTTTTATAGGAAAGACATGATAATGTGCAAGTTATCATATTAAATCTTCAACCCTGACCAAAATATTCCATGTTTTTCTTTTTTTTTTTTTTTTTTTTGAGACAGAGTCTTGCTCTGTCACCAGGTGCCAGGCTGGAGTGCAGCGGCACGATCTCAGCTCACTGCAACCTCTACCTCCCAAGTTCAAGCAATTCTCCTGCCTCAGCGTCCCTAGTAGCTGGGACTACAGGCGCACACCACCACACCTAACTAATTTTTGTATTTTTTTTAGTAGAGACGGGGTTTCACCATGTTGGCCAGGATGATCTCGATCTCTTGACCTCATGATCCACCCGCCTCAGCTTCCCAAAATGCTGGATTACAGGCGTGAGCCACCATGCCTGGCCAATATTCCATTTTTGAATGGAAATAAAAAGATCTTCCAAAAGCAACATACAGCAGGAAGCTGGCAGAAAAAAAAATATTTTGGAAACATACAGCTAGAATGCACCATTGAGAATTACATTCGGTTGTATGAATCACTGGTGCTATGAAGATGCTCCACAAGCTTAGAAAGAATGCAGGTCAAAAATTTGTGTCAGTCCTCAAGTCCCAACTCCTAGGTCTGAGACTATCTGAAGCAAGAAAGATAAATACCTGCACACATCGTGGGTTTCGTCACAGGAGAGGGATCCTGCACTGAGGAAACACACAATTTTCACAATGGATAGCATCAGCATACCCGCCTTTTTCTTCAGAGGAAGATGCTATCTTTATTAGATTAGATTAGAAGCATGCCTACACTTTCCTTCAGGCTTATCTCTAAACCCATATTCTTGAAAAGACAGTATCTCTGCTATCTGTAGGCAGTGTCTTTGCTCACAAGGCATGCAGAAACATGAGAGACCCATGGAAAATTGTCACCCACCAATGTAACAAGACAATATATATAAAAGCTTCTCAAATCATCCTTTTGGGAAAGAAAATGCCATTCAAAACAACAGTAACAACAAAAAACTCTTACAATTGTGCGACCTGTATATCAAGGCTTCATTTTCCCCACTATAACTTCTCATTGTCTGAAGCGAGGCTGATCACTGCGGGAGCCAGCACCAACAATTGACTGAATGTCAGCTTCCCCAAGCCAGAAAATGCCCCTTCTGATCTGCCAGATGGTTTGGGACCTGATGCTCTACATCCTCACAGCTGCCTCAGTCATGTTCCTTGGAGTGGGTGAGTGATACCTTGGATAATGAAAAATGATTGGTAATTTCTTTCACCTGAACCCTATTCTCTATCAACACACTGTGAAGAATCAGAAGACTGCTTATTTCCAACCCACTCAACAACTGAGCCATTGTGGTGGAAAAGCATTACAGTTCTGACTGGCAGTTTCCATGGGAAACCCTGGCTTGCAGGGCCCCAGAGAGATGGCAGCAGGAACTATGAAGAAGAGGCAGATCTTGCAACCTGCCCTGCTGCTCCTGGCTTGGAAGTGGAAGGTTGCCAGCCAAGGAAGATCTGCGGCTGAACTGCCCTACAGGATTCCTCTTTCTAAGCCCTGCCCTTTTCCAAAATGCCTCCTTCCCTTGTTACATTCCACAGCCCATCTCTTCAGGATCCATTCTTACAACAGCATCAGATACCAAACAAATTTTACCTCTGTGTGGTTTTAGGCAATCTCTGGAGGAAGAAGACTTGATATTTAAGTCTATTCTAATGGAGAAATAAATCACTTAGCAAACATTTGCATAGCATTTGCCATGTGCCAGGCACTGTGCTAAGTGCTTGACATTTATTTACCCATATGGTACAGACCTCCTCACATTATAAATTAGGAAATGCGGATATATTAAGTAACTTGTCTAAGGTCACACAAATAAGTGGCAGAGCTAGGATTTAAACCCAGGCAGTCCACTAACAGTCTGGGCTCTTAGCCATTACCCAAGAGAGCTTGTGGGAGAAGAAAATGTTACCCCATAGACAGCTGGCTCCACCCTATCAGTTGAACATAACAGTACTTATTGATAAATTAGTAGCTTTTTGATGTGTAGTAGGGAGCAAAATTGAGTTAATTTAGACTAGATGAAAGCTAACCCCAGCTAAAAGACAGTCAACTACACTTTCAGCACATAAATAAGGCAACAAAAGTCACCCATCTAAAATGATTAGCACAAAGATCCCTTAAAAATAATTAATAAGGAAAGGCTGACTTTTATTTTTTCAAATGTTTAAAACCACATCCCCTGAAACAATGACAAATGACATCTCCATCAAGAGCATGGTAATTGAAGCTCAGAGCTCGTAAGTCATCGTTAAGAGGCCAAAATGGCATCTTGCACCTGGCACATTTCCTTCTGAAGGGACAGCTGCAGGGCATCTGTCCTTCCCGTTTCAAAGGCAGGACACCCCTCATCTCTCAGAAATTATTTGAAAAGAGCTATCCTGCACTCAGGGTTCAGGGACAATCACATGGCACTAACATCATCTCACTCTGGAGAATCAGACTTACCAATTCCCAGTTATATTTCCTTGTTTTCCTGGAATGATTATTTGAAACCTTTCTCTGCCACTTTTACACTGGGCTCATCAACATCTAGAACTAAAAAGTAACTTGAGGAAAGTAACCACAAGCTGTGTTGTTAATACGTATGTAATCATAGCGTATATGCAGCTTGCAACCCCCTCAAATGGTTTACTGTCTATAAAATTACAGTTTTTAGTTTCATTTATCATTTGTGGTCTATTCTGCATTTATCTGGCAGGAGATGAGGAACCTTGTGATTGTCCAGACCCCACCATCACTTTCTTCACACACACACACACACACACACACACACACCACAGAAATCAGGCCAGGTGTGGTGGTTCACACCTGTAATCCCAGCACCTTGGGAGGCTGAGGCCAGCAGATCACTTGGGGTCAGGAGTTGGAGACCAGCCTGGCCAACATGGTGAAACCCCGTCTCTACTAAAAATACAAAATTAGCCAGTCATGATGGCCTGTGCCTGTAATCCCAGCTACTTGGGAGGCTGAGGCAGGAGAATTGCTTGAACCCAGGTTGGAGTGAGCCAAGATCACATCTCGGCACTCCAGTAGGTGACATGGCAAGACTGTCTCAAAAAAGTAAAAATTAAAATAAGACCAGGTGTGATGGCTCATGCATGTAACCCCAGCACTTTGGGAGGCACAGATCAGCGGATCACCTGAGGTCAAGAATTCAAGACCAACCTGGTGAAGCCCCGACTCTACAAAAATATAAAAATTAGCCAGGCATGATGGTGGGTACCTATAATCCCAACTACTCAGGAGACGGGGGCAGGAGAATCACTTGAACCTGGGAGGCAGAGGTTGTAGTGGTTGCAGTGAGCCAAGATCATGCCATTGCACTCCAGTCTGAGCAACAAGAGTGAAACTCCGTCTCAAAAAAATAAATAAATAAATTTAAATAAAATTACAGAAATCAAAGGGGCCTTATAGATAATTCAGTTTACACTGCTCATGAGGTCCTGAGATATTTTTATATCTAGTTGATCTTTACATTAGTTAGGGCACTTAATTGCAAGGAACAAAACTTCATCTCAAACTAGGATAAGCAAAAGGGAGAATAATCACTACAGAGATATAGGGGTTCCTCAAGGAACCCAGGGACAGATACATAGCCAGGCATCAGAACCAGATGGAACTGGAGTTCAAGCTCTGTCCGGAGTCTTGCTGCCTCCCTCCTCCACTCTAGCTACTTCACTGTGCTTGGCTCTCTTTTCTTGTCAACCCACTTCCTTGCCTTCCTCAGATGAATTCCAAAGATTCCAAGGAATAGACTCACGGACCTAGTCTAGTTCAGATGCCCATCTATGACAAAATTACCCACAGAACAGGAACTCACCACATGGTGATTGCTTCCACAGCAATAGAGTTTAGAGGAAAATTCCCAGAAAATGAATTTGGGACAAGATATTCCATATGAATATAAATACACATACTCCTCAATTCTCTGCTTCATCTCTCATCCCATTGTTCACAGATTAATAATATAAATATATTCAGAAACTCATTTTATAATGTATTTGTTCACGATTATTATTTGTGGAGAGGCTTTTTAGGTAGCTTAACAACTACCTAATTGCATTTAATCTTCATGATAGCTTCGGAGGTGGGGGGAAGGTAATATTAGCTCCATTTTACAGATCCAAAAACTGAGTCTCAGACAGGCAGAGTGGCTAAGAGTCCAAATCTAGTAACTAATAATTGAAAAGGAGGAAGATGAGCATGAGCAATGAAAGAGGAGTGTAGGGGTAGAGGAAAATGAATGAAGTCTCAACTCTGAGCTTGAAGAGAAGAAAAATGCATGTGGAGATGAAACAGAAGTTCAATATACCAAAATCTATTTACTCAAAAGAAAGAGAGACTGAGCTGATTTTAAGAACCTGAAGGCAAGTCCAGCTTATAGAATTTAAGGGTACTAGTCAAAGTTTCCAGGCCCCCAATATCAAGCAATTTTCAGTTATTCCACTGTTATTTATAACTGACTCCATGGCATGGAGGTCTACAGGTATATTTTAGAACATTTATATAATCATTACAGTCAAAATTAAAAGTTGGAAGTCAAGGTTATGTTTATCTTTGTATACATTTGGATTATAGAATAATTAAGCATGTTAACCCAAAAAGGATGCGTAAGCCATACACTGCTCACTTTGATGCCATCCTGGGACACCTTGGCACTGCAGGCCACTTGTCTTGGAGATGCTTGTACCTCCCCAACAGCAAAGTTCCATCACCACTAGAGAAGGTGAAACTGGGACCAGGACCATGATGGACCAAAGGCCACACCAATCTCCGGGTAACCATGTGCTTCTTGATGGCTGTCCCTGGGCATTCCAACAGAGCAAGAATTCCCAATATCCATTAGACAATACACCAAAAAGGGCAGAGGGGAGATTAAGAATCCAGTTTAACTGGCCAGGCACGGTGGCTCATGCCTGTTATCCCAGCACTTTGGGAGGCTGAGGCAGGTGGACTGCCTGAGGACATGAGTTCGAGACCAGCCTGGCCAACATAGTGAAACACCATATCTACTAAAAATACAAAAAAAATTAGCTGGGTATGGTGGCGGGTGCCTGTAATCCCAGCTACTCAGGAGGCTGGGGCAGGAGAACTGCTTAAACCTGGGAGGCGGAGGTTGCAGTGAGCTGAAATCATGCCATTGCACTCCAGCCTGGGTGGCAGAGCAAAACTCTGTCTCAAAAAAAGAAAAAAAGAATCCAGTTCAGCCATACTGCCCAATATCTCATTTATAGCAGCAACCTTGGAAGGCAGATATTTTCATTTCCACTTTATAGATAAAAAGTCTGAGGCTCAGAACAGCTAAATGACTTGGGCAAGGTCACCAAGGAAGCACACAGAGGCAGATCTGCCCAAGTCCACAGCCATAGTCTGTCCACACCGCAGGCTGTCCCTGAGGGACTGTGTCTCCACCAGCAGGACAGCCCTATCTCAGCCTCACCTGTTCCCACCCAGCCTGTTCTCAGCTGGGAGAGTGAAAGAGGGTCTTCTCAGGCCTCCTCCTTCCTGTTCGCAGTGGCAGAGAGCAAATTAGAAAGCAGAAGCAGAATACTCTAGAAAACTACTTTTTCTGAGGCCAACCCTCTGCTCTGTCTTACATTCACACTTCTATTCCTAGTGCCGTAAACAGGCCAACCCCTCCCTTCAGACCCTGTGCCCTCATTGACAGCACTTTCTGTTCCCTCACTTCTTCTCTTCCCCAGTATCTCTCTCATCCCTTTTTTAGCCTGAACCAGTTTCTCTGCCCCACCACACCTTACCCCAGCCTCCTGTGATGATGAAATGGGAGCGACCACAGATGAGTGGTACCAACCGTAGAGTTTCTCACTTACCATCCCACTCCCTCCACTTCAGTGCCTATGCCTTCCTCCCCTTCATGATTCTCTCTCATGTATTTTGTCCTTTCTTTTCTTTAATTTAGCTCTTTCCATCCTTTCCCCATTTTATGGCTCCAATGACAGTCATGCTGTGCTGATTCTGGGGCTTGCTTTCAGCCCCCTTCACTCCCCTATCCCTGCGTCCAAGGCAAACCCACCCAAACCCACACAGCCAACAGCACAGGATGACCCGTGCACACTCGGGTTGTCATTTACACTCTTTCTCCAGCCCATAGTACTGTCTCCATCTTGCCACAGCCTTGGCCACATGAAGGCTGGTGCCTGCAATGTTCTGTGAGGATAAACAACAGTGACAAAAGAAAAAGTGGAACAGAGTACATCAATATTTATATATCCAAATATAATCCAGAAACACATATGAGTATTTTTTAAATCAACTTTAAAAATTAAAGGACGTGTTGAATATCATGAGACTCTGTTTCTAAATGTTCGTGTCCTCTATAAAGAAACTGAAAAGATTAAAATTACAAAGCAACTAAGGGAACTATCTTCTTCCCTGAGAATTGTGGGCTTTTTTATTCTTTCCTCCCCAAAAAATAAGAATAAAAATCTAGCAATTCAAATTCTCCAGGAGTTTCCTTTTTGAACAGGTTTCTTTTTTATAAATTAATTCTATAGACACGTGGTTCTACTGAAATCAATGTCCAAGTAGAAAATAAGTACCATATTCAGAAGCAGCAGCAGTGTGGGATAGGACAGGGAATCTGACTTCACAGATAAAGCTCTGGTTCAGTGCAGACTGCACCATGAAAGAGCTCTCCATTTTAAGTAGAGTTGATACATAAAAAATTTGGATTTTCCAAGTAAACTAATTATTTGGTCATACCTCAACTTACAAAGATTTCACCAAAAAAAAAAATCTTTAAAAATCTGCTAACCTCAAAGAGTTAAAGCAGTACTCAATTTATCATATATTTATTTGCATGTAACTTCTCTGGACTGAAACAATTCCTATGAAAGAAGTATACCTATGAGCAAAATGTGAATTAAGAAACCCAAAGCACTGATTCATAAGAGAGAAAGAAAATCATTGTTAGCTACTTGGAAAAACTCACAAAAAATTCCAGCCTTGTAGATAATGGAATTTAAAGAGTGTTGATCAACATTCCCAGTCCTCAAATTATCCATCAAATCACCATTTATTTTATCATTATTTCTCTTTAGCCTAGAGTCCTCAGGGTGTCTGCCCAGTAAGCACATTCCTTAATTCCTTGGTTTCTACATTTTTTAATGTTACAAAACCCTTTAAGATTCTGATTTAAAATCTCTCCTAAAATATTCCCACCTGCCAGAAATACACCAAACTTTGTGAAGTTTTTTAAGAGGTGGGTCAGTCCACTTGTCTTAAGTAAGATCATAATAATCACTTAGCAGGGAACTGATGGCAAGCTGAGAACAAATATCAAACAGGAGGCAGACCCTAAATTCATGGGATTGAATAAGAGGAAAGAATTCAATGAATCAGCTCCTTTGCAGTGCTACAGACTACCATCCCGAGCTGGAAGAACTTGTCCTAAAAGTTCTGAAAATTGTGGTTTTGGGGGATGAAGGTAGCAGGAGTTGAGAGTTGTCTTAGGAAAAACTTAAACAACATTGAAGTGAGTAGAGATCAATGCCTTGAAAATCCTTTAAAACAAAATTCTGCCATCTTGTTATGATTTCTTAAATCATACATTCTCAGACAGTGAATATCTAAGATGTGGCCAGAGCTATTTAGAAACACTTCAGAGCATGTGAGCATAATTTCATACTACATTATAAGAAGTTCTTACAAAATTACATGATTCATCATCTGAACCCCAAGCCATTTTAAAACAGGAAAAGTGCTCTGAAACTGTAAGCACTGATTATTTGGCTTTCTTGTAACAAAGGCTTCTGAAATTAAGAATATACTTTAAGACTACATTCATTGGCCAAAATAGACAGTTTGCAATTTAAACAAGAGGAGTTTTGTCTCAAATGGCTGACTTGGCGAAGCATAACATTCTTTTAATCACTTTCTTTTTTACCCAGTGTTTTTCTGTCTTAAGGACATCAATGTCTCCTAAATTTTATTTCAGGATTCTTAAAGTTAAGTCCCAAAAGCTATTCCTTGACTTTTTTATTAGCCAACAGGCTATTGGAAAGCTGGTCCAATTTTAGACTTCAGCTCTATTATACAGCAAAATATTCTTATTCTTGCTTTAAGCTAAGATCAGGATGCAGTGTTCACATGGGAAATCCAGAAGCCCTCCTTAAGGAACTTAGCTCAGCCCTCCCGGCCAAGGACTCACAAAACATGAAGGAAGGAACTAACTAGCCAAGATGGACCACATGTGTCAGAAAAGGGCAAAGGCATATTGTCCATTAATTCAGGAATATTCCAATGGAACTCAGGCCACCCCAAGGATCGCCATCCTGTTTGGCTGAGTTCTGCAGCTCAGGAGGCACAGCAGGCCTCTGCTGGTGGCCCCTTGGCAGACTAGGCAGAGTGCTGTGGCCCCAGTTGCTCCAGGCACTGGGGTTCTCCTGCAGGGGAGGGAGCTCCCCACCTCTGTGTTACACTCTGCTGGATGGGTCCCTAAACAATATGTCACTGAGCCCCAATTTGTCACAGAGCATAATGGCATGACTTTTACTTGCAACTCTCTCTCTCCTCCAGGCCCAAATATGCTTCTAGGGGTTAAGCTATGATTCAAGTTTCATAATAGCCCTAGGGCTAGACTCAGTCTTTCTGTTTCCCTCTGACAAGTAAGGCTTTGATAGAAAAGTCATTGCTCCCTAGGGATAGTTCTCACAAGATCTCCTTAGCCCCTGCAAACACACAGGGCAACCCTTTGCTGTGAATACAAGTAAGCCTCAGCTGAGGTCCTCACTACACTAGGCGACTACTCAAACATTGCCCTGGAGGTGATTGGACATTATCTATGAAATAAAATTATTTTAATTGGAGCAACAAGCATGTCTCATGTGATAAAGAACAAAGATAATTTGATTCAGGAGACAGAAGACCACCCAGGCAAGCAAATAGGGGAAAGCAAGGAGAAAAGAAAAGGAAAAACCTAGGAAGGAAATACGAGGCAATGGGCTTGTGCTCGTACAGGGCTTCCCAGTGACGTCCCTGGCAAGGGTCAGCAGCAGCTTTTCAGTCCTCACAATGATACATTGGTCACCACCAGTTAGACCAAGACCCAGCTTCCACTCCAAAGCACTTTCCATGAAGCGTGCATAAATGTGCTGTGACCTGCTTGTGACTGTAATCCAGGAAAGCCAGGAGAGAAGTAATGACAGGGTAAAGAAAATTCATTATGCTATTTACCTCCTTAGGCTCAAACCTCCAGCTATTGGATTTTGCTGATCATAACAGGCTGTTGTATGGTGTTGAGGATGGCTGCAGCCTGCCAGCATTTGGACATTTCTGTGGGTTTAATTATTCTCTAGGAATAACTTCTCCCTATTTCTATGAAGAACAGATGAGCAACAATACTAGCCCAGGATCCTGTGTACTACGCAGGAGAGAGATGCAGCTTTTTGCAAACATGGTTTATGAATGTCATATCTACATTTTGATAGACTCACTGTAAACCTGTAAGACCAATAATAACGGTCTTTCCATTACAGATATTTAAATAAATGCTTTCCATGTGAAGCAGGAGTAATCATTATCAATATTTGGGTGAACCAGAATGCTGGTGACAGCTCTAACAGCTGCATTCAGCCTTGGCTCAGTAACAAAACACAGAAAGCTCCCCAGTGCGAAACAAGGCAGGGTTTGATAAATTCCATTCAGCTCTTCAGTTACAGATTATTAAAAGATGAATTATAAAATTGGCACAATAATAGCCATGCACATTCTTTCTGGCCAGCATCATCCCCAAGGCTCTGATAATCACAGTGGAATCTTTAAATCAGAGGACAATTCAGGTCTAACTCAAACAGACAGTGTTTGTAAAGCTGCCATGCACCATTAGCACATGTACTTCCCTGAGCAATTGTTCGATTACTTACCACCGACAGCCACATGCGGTTGCTGATGGGACAAAGACAGCATGGGATGACATAAGGGTCTGAGTATCGACTTTTTCTGGTCCACAGAACAGGACTCAGGAGATGGAGGCAGGCAGAAAATGCTTTCAAAATTTTTAAGCAGAGGCCTTGGATTGAGGGAAGTGTCTTTCATGCTTTCCTCACCAGACAAAGGGTTTGACAACATGTTCTTGTGGATTCCGGGTGGAATTCAGCAAAATATACGTAATCTATTAGGACACTGAGTATTTCCAGTACAATGCACTAAATATCTGTTCCCTTTCAAATTGCCTGTATTAGAGTTCTCTGCAGAAATGAAACTAATTGTATCTAATTTTATATGTATATATATCACACATACATATAGAACATATACATATATACTCATATATATCATACATGTATATTTAGAAAGAAAAAGAGAGATACATATATTTGTTTTAAGGAATTGTCTCATGAAATTCTGGGGGCTGGCAAGTCCAAAATCTGCAGAGCAGTCTGGTAGGCTAGCAATTAAATAAGAGTTGATGTTGCAATCTGGAGTCTGAAATCTGCAGGCCAGGGCAGCAGTGAGGAAACTCAGGCAGGGTTACTGTAGGAGACCGATATAAATATAGATTCTCTTACCATCAGCTATAAAGTCCCAAAGTCTGGGCTGAGAGGTTGGACTGTGGCTTATTAGATAGATCTGTAATAACTGGCCTTCAAAATTCAAAGAGAATTTCTGCCTGACCTCAGTTGTAACTACTCCCAAGTTAAGAAGCTGTGGTCTGAAAAAGTTAACGGGAGAAATTGACACTACTTTTTATAGAGAAAAAAAAGAAGTTATTACATCCTAGACAAATCTCTCCTTTCTTCACCTAAAATGGTAAGGAAAATGAGGACAGAATTTTGATGAAACACACAAAAAATTTATTATAAGAGTATTTGCACTCAAATCCTGGTTTGCTGCTAACACTGAAGAATAAGGATAGTATCCTTTTTATTCTCCACTGTATCCCAGTTTTTAGAAGAATTTTTGGCACACAGTAAATGCTCAATAAATATTTATTAAAAGAACAGGTTCCGCAGATTGAAGGCATGGATAACATTTTTGTATATTCATCCAAAATTTAGGCAAATGAAATTCATTCCATTTGTCAATTATAGTTTAAGGAGATTATCTAGCAGGAGGCAGCTTTCTTGAAATAAGATTCCAGACAGAAATCCATCTGTCAACTAATGATACAGATATTAAGAACTAAGAAGTCTCTAACAAAATTGCTAAGTCCAACCTCCTGCCTGTGTAGAGAAGCAGCTGAAGTGCCATTATCTGCTCACACTGCAGGACAAGAGTCCTTCATCTCCTTCTGTTCTCCACCTTCAGAATCTGTTAGGAAAGTAGATCTTCCCACCGTGAAGCAAACAGACCCTCATACTGTTTAGACAATAGGACATCCTGCTGGTCAAATTCTTCCCCCAGCATTCAAAATGTTTCTAGAAATATACACTATTTTCTTGATGCAAGTCCATAGTTCATGTAATGCAAACAGTGGAGTTAAAGTAAACACAGTACAGTTTAAAACTCAATCTCTTGAACGACCATTCTTTTTTAATTCTTAATAATTAGACCAGAATTGAACTGAAGTTTGTGTCTTTAATATCTATGGCAAAAGAAGCTGTTTAAGCAAATATCTATTATAAATAGCACATATATTAAGATTTGACAGACCATATTAATCCTACCTGTGAGAACTAGATTTTTAAATACTTTTATAGTTATTAGTAGTTATTTGCACATAAAAGAATTCAGGCTTTTTAAAAAATGAGTCATGTATTTATTAAAGCATACCTAACTAAATTTCTTCATCAATGCTTTGTTGTAGTCTTCTAATGTTTCCATCAATGATATACTTTTTAAAAAGCTAATGTAGCTAGTTTTAAAATATTCTATGATATTTCACTTGTATAGTAGTTTAACTTAATCTAGATTGGTGAGGTTTTGGAAATGTTGAAGAAAATGAGCATAAACAATACCTCATAAATTAAAAATATGAGATCTGAAAAAATAAATGTTGCTCTAGCTCCAGGGAAAAAATGAAAAACTGAATGCTTCCTCCACCAAAACATACAACTCTTCACAAGCTTCTATTCATGTCCTTGTCCTTTAGCGTGACCAACATTTCAGGGCAGGAATAGTTGATTGAGTGGCACAATGGAGAGAAGGCAAAATAAAGAAAATGTTTGGGTTTTTTTTTCTTATTATCTGTATTCTAACACTTGTCTAGTTTATCAGCTGTTCACTTTATGGGATTTAAATCCTAAATTACAAAATCATAGAAAAGAAAACATGAGCCAGACTATGTCTCTGTCAGCAGAGACAGATGGGTTTCTATCTTGGTCTTAGATTCCCTAGAAAATATTTCCTATCATGCTATATAACACTTATTTTACATATACTTATTACACTTCTTCCCTACACAAACTCATACTTCTACTACTCTTCCAAAAATGTTTTGTTATTTGTGAGTTACACTGAAGACACCTGATCAGCCACCTCCAGAGTGACTCATTTCTAAAGTCACACTCTCGATAAGTGTTTATTATGTCACCTGCTGTCTGCCAACCACTGAAGCATATAAAAAAAAAAAATAAGGTATCCCCCAGTCTAGGAAACTTACCTGTGAAGAAAACAGGCCTGTAACAAATCAAGTGAATGCTACTTTATCAGGCATACAAAAGAGGTGGGTACAAAGGAGGACCAGCCAACTCTCTCTGGGCACTGAAGAAGGCCATCTGGAGAAAACGACAGCTCATCTGGCTCTCTGAAAGATGAGGAGATATTCTCTGAGGGGCATAGGAGAGAAAGGCATTCCAGACAAGAATGGCCTCGCAGAAGCATGGGGAGGAGAAAACAGTGGGAAAATGATGAGTAGGTCATTATCATCAGCAAACAGTAGCATGAGGAATGAGTAAATGCTGGAAAGGCAAACTAAAAACAAATCCTAAAGGATTTTTTATGCCCAGAATAATTCTGATTCTTATTGTTCAGGCCAATGGCTTTTGATAGAGAAAAATGATGTTTAAGTCACAGAAGGCTTCAATAAATAGATAAAAACTATGCTCCCTCTTCCTAGAAAACATACATTTCACATAGAATGCCGTTCCCAAACACATTCTCAGGTCTTTAGCCTCTCCACTACCCAAACACACTATCCTTTGTTATTTCATGTTCCTTACATGTCCATCTGGAGCAGGATCCCTAAAGATCGGGATCCCCATTCAAACCTTGAAACAGAAAATTGAATATGAGCTGGAAAGTCCCAAGAGACTGGCTTCATAGCTCAGACTCTGCTTTTTCCTCTTCTCTATTCCTCAACTTCCCAATGCAATCTGTTTTTCCCACATTTCCCTATTCCTTCTTATAGCTATGACATGGAAAAGCCTTCAAATTTTGAAATAACTTTTCTTTGAAACCTGTTCTTCCTCCTTTCTTTCCAACTTCAGTTAGTAACAATCACCACCACCAATGCTTGTGGTGTGTTGCAGAGTGTGGTTACTAACTTAAATACAGCCAGTGGCCCTTGACATTTTATCCAATCATCTAAGCACATGATAGAAATGTAAACAGATACTTGTGTTCTCCTGAGATTAACAAATCCTGGACATCCACATGCAAGCCAAAAGGGAGAGATTCTCCATGGTTCTTACCCCTGCTTAGCCTTATGCTGCTTCAAATATTAAAGAAATCTCAAGAAAATGTGCTAGCTGAAGCCCTGAGGCAGATGAGGCAAACTCATTCTTAGATTAAGTGTGGATATCTGTCAAAATAAATCACTGCCCCTTCAGAGTAGGAAAAGTCCAATGTAGTCAATATGCCACCAAGAGACTTACTGGTCTCCTCAAGTGATAGTGTCTGTTTCTGGCAGTTGACATGTGCTATGGCAGTGTAGATCTGCTGTGGTAAGTGGGAGTCCCTACTGTTAAGCTCACAAATAACCTCATCCCTGACACCGTCATGACTCTATTCACCAGGCTTAGTTCTTAGTTCTTAAAAACCAATGTTCTTAGTGCTAAAGTTGAGAAATCCTGGGCCAGAGCAATACACTTGGCCTCTCAGTTTCCACAACTGTATAATAGGGTTATTTA
This sequence comes from Plecturocebus donacophilus, assembly GCA_004027715.1. NCBI lineage: Eukaryota > Metazoa > Chordata > Mammalia > Primates > Pitheciidae > Plecturocebus > Plecturocebus donacophilus. Next base: position 11,367 of record PVKP010004409.1, on the reverse strand, counting down.
GTTTTCACATGTTGAGTTCTGTAAGTGCAATAACATCCCTGCCCCCATGAAGGCTACACTTTTTAATGGGAGTAACAATATCATCTACTTTGGAGGGTTATGAAGCTTATAGGAGTTAATAAATATTAGGCACTTGGAACAGTACAAAGCATATAGTAGGGCTCAATATAATTTAAGTTGTTCTTTTGAAGCAATTATGACAGCACCTATCACATAGTATATGCTCATTAAAATGCAATTGATATTACTATTAAACATAGATTAGTCAATATTTATTAGTCAAAAGTTTGCTCCCTGAGTACCATTTCTCTGCTACGCCTGCTGTTTGTTCTCAACTTCCACTGGGGACCTAGAGGTCTTCCATGACTTCCGTCAGTTCACAGGGATAAGAAATCAGATAGAAAAATCAACTCAAGATGGATTAAAGACTTAACTGTAAGACCTGAAACTATATAAACACTAGAAGAAAACCTAGGGAAAATTCTTCCAGATATTGGTCAAGGCAAAGAATTCATGACTAAAGCCTCAAAAGCACAGGCAACAAAAATAAAAACAGACAATTGAGACTTACTTCAGCTGACAAGCTTATTTCTGCACAGTAAAAGAAATAATCAATGGAGTGGACAACTTGCAAAATGAGAGAAAATATTTGCAAATTATGCATCCAACAGAAGACTAATATCCAGAATTTATAAACTCAAACAACTCAACCAAAAAACACAGAAATAATTCCATTAAAAATTGGGCAAAGGACATGAATAGATATTTTACAAAAGAAGATACACATATGGCCAACAGGCTTCTGAAAAAAAAAAGCTTATCATTAATCATCAGAAAAATGCATATTGAAACCATAATAAGATATCCTACACCAGTCAGAATAGCTATTATTAAAAAGACAAAAAATAACAGATGTTGGCGAAGACGTAGAGAAAACTAAATACACTGTTAGTAGGAATGTAAATTAGTAAAACTTCAATGAAACAGTATGGAGATTTCTCAAATAACTAAAAATAGAACTATTCAATCCAGCAATTCCACTATTGGGTATCTACCCAAAAGAAAAGAAATTATTATATCAAAGAGATACTTGCACTTGTATGTCTATTGCAGCACTACTTACAATAGCAAAGATATGGAATCAACTTAAGTGCCATCAGCAGATGACTGGATAAAGAAAATGTGGTACACACAATGAAGTACTATTCAACCATAAAAAGACCAAAATCATGTCTTTTGCAGTAACATGAAAGAAACTGGAGGGCATTATCTGAAGTGAAGCAAGTCAGACACAGAAAGACAAATAGCACATGTTCTCACTTGTAAGTAGTAGCTAAATAATGTGTATGCATGGACATAGAGTATGGACTGATAGACAATGGAGACTCAGAAGGGTGAGAGAGTAGAAAGGGAGAAAATGAGAAATTACTTGATTGGTACAATGTACATTATTTGAGTGATGGATACCCTAAAAGCCCTGACTTTACCACTGTAATCTATGCATGAAACAAAATTATTCCTGCACCCCATAAATGTATACAAATAAAAAATTAATAAATTAATAAGCCTTTTAAAATCAGGAGGTCTAGGTAGGATCCTGTTTTTTTCTGAACGAGGAATGGTTTCCTAATAATCTCAAGTAGGAGCAAACAAAGGAAGGTAAAGCTACACTAGGGAAAAAATTACTTGCAAAAGACAGCCTAACCCCATCTCAGACCTGAATTCCAAATTAATCGTACTCCTCCATAGAACTCAATGGAAAAAAGGGATAACAAAAGCAAAATCATTTTGCTCCTTTGCACAAACTTCCACCAAAAGTACAAATGCCAGCCATCATTTTGTACCAGGCATTAGTCAGATGATTTTTGTTTACACATTCTTGTTGAGGATTTGTTTTGCTTTGCAGGCACAGCTATACTTGGCTCATGACCAAAAGAGCCCTGAACATTTCATTCTGTGAACTCTTATTGATTCAAGGGCAAGGCTGACTAGAAAGGCAAATCATGTAGCCCAAAGAACAGAAGCTTTGACTCCACGCAGAAAATCCACATAACTTGCTAAATAGTTCTCTCCTAGATGGCTTGCTAGAGAATTTGAGAAGGATGCATTTCAAACTAAAAACTTCAAACTAAAGAGTTTTTATTTCTATCTCTTCTTCATTAAAAAAATAGTACTTCTGGCAGATTTTCAACAAAGCTTATGATAGAACCTTAATGTTTTCATTTTAAAATCCAAGAATGAAATTGTGTACCAAAACAAAAACCTATCCCTATTTGCTTCTCTTAATTCTAAAATACTTTCCATCATACTTGAAATTAAAACATTCATTCTCATTATCTTTGCAATACAACTTTAATTTGTAAATGTCAGATGTCTAATCTCTGTCATCTGAAAAATTATCAGAATTTAGTCTTTATTGTTTTTCTTTAAAAAAAAAAACACTTTTTTTTTTTTTTTTACAACTAAATCCACCTTTCCTTGGAGGCCATTATCCCAGAATGAGTCTCCTTAAGGGATTCAATTAGAGCTGCTTATATAATTTTCAATGCTTTGGATTATCTTCTAAAATTGTAAATTTTAGTGATAGATTTCTACCTTAGAATTAGCAGAGTAATTTCATAGATATAATTATGAGAACAGAGTTTAAATAGACCCTCGCTTATCAAAATTTTTTGAAGACTTGCTTCTTTGACAAATGTTATGTTTTCTAAGATACAACAAAGTCACATAGGCTATGTGTGACTTGAAAAGAATATTATCTGTGTCCTCAATCCTCAGGTTACTTTCTACATTCCTCTGTTACAGTACACAGTGTGATATTTGTCTACATTAATTCCCACTAGACTCTGAGGTCCAGGAGGACAGATAGCAAGCCTCAGCCATCTTTGTTTTCCTAGGACCTAGCTCTTAGTTGGTATTCAAATATTTATTCTGTAAAAGATAATCATGTAATTCACTTCCTTTGTTACTTAAGCCAAACAAGGACTAGAGTTGAAAAACTTAAAATAAGTTAAATATACATTTCTTGTCTAGTAACAATGTGAATAAAAACAATCTCAGGAAAATATTTAGACCAGCTCTTAACAAGCAGGATTCCTCAAAAGAATTAAGGCCTACAAAGAATGATTTGAGTAACTGTTTTCTCAGTTCTCTCAGGGATGATACATTCCAGATGCCCAGAAGAGAAATTAATTCATTACATATGATAGGTGCCTTAGGATGTTAGGGCTTAGGTACCTGGAACACGGTTGAGAAGGGCTGATATTGATTCTTATTGCACAAATCTAAACTATAAATATGAAAAAGACTTAAATCAGTTTTCAGTCTGACCTTAGGAAGGATAGTATCACATATTGATTAGGCAACTCTATTAATGAGTTGGTCAAATATTTAATGATTAGTGTGGTGTCTAACAGCCTAGGGAATCTAGAAAGTAGAGACTGAGACAAGGATTTAAGGTGCCAACACTTTTTGGGGGAGACGTAAGCCCAGGGGAGCAAGAGAAAGAAGAGAAGAAAATGATTTAAGGTACCGTTGCATTGCAATATGGTACACTTTGCTACCCGCTCTCTTCTACCTTCCCCCATCCCCATGACCCAGAAAGAGACTCAGCAGGTCACTCAGCAGGCATGTGTGCATGGTACATGGGACTTCTAGAGAAGTGCTGTGCAGAGGAATTGCATCTCAGATAGTCTGTAGAAGAAAGAATGAAGAAGTCTACCCAGCTATCTCTCATTTCCCATTTCCTACTGGTCAAGGCTCACCCTGTGAGGAGCAAGCACCCACTCCCTTCTTGGTTGCACCATCCAGCTTTTCAGGAGTCTCAAGACTCCAGATCTCACCCCTGGAAAGCAGTGTTCCATCCAAGCCCAAAAATAAAGGAGCAACGAGGAGGGTGGGACACCAACCAAAAGAGAAGGAAAGTGGCAGTCATGGGAATCTAATATGCCACACAATGCTTGTGCTCTAGAGCAGCTCAATTAAACCTTATTCAGAGTGAAGAGCTTAGAATCCACTTCTTCCTTCAAGACGAGGGGTTGCTAAGGCATTTACAGAGGAGAATTCCATTCTAATAAGATCCTCCCAAGACTCCCTGCCTTGCTTTGCATCTTCTAGGGAAATGGCTCTGGTCCAAGACACACACTCTGCTTTTACATTATCTTGGAGAGCTCTGGGCACTAGTCCAAGCTACTATTTTACCAAGTATCCCAAAAGCTAAATTGCTATTCCTGGGTATGGACGGAAGAGAGCACTTCAGTGGATTGTTTAGCTTGGTTTGTTTTCAACAGATCTTATCCAGCTTACTATTTGCATAGCCATTAAGGTCATTTGTGTCGAGATCCAGCACTGTCATCCTTTCACCTGTATTTAGTCTCTTGGCTAACTCATCTACTATTGTTAATTATTTCAGCTAGCACAATCCTAACTAGAAGAAGTAACCCAGGTGAGAGTTAGTATGACCGGTCTCTTAAAATGAATAGATGACTGAATTATCTCCTGTAATCTGTTCTTTTACAATAAAATTGAACATCTGAGAACTAGAAGGTGCACAAATGTCTAGGGAAATTCACTTTTCTAGCACCATAAACTACATCCAACAAGTCTTTCCAGGCTTTTGTCCACTCTGGCAATCATTGTACATATTATTCACTGTCTACTCTGTGGAACAAATTCACCTGAAAATCCTGCCACACATTTGAAAGGTTAAGTGTTGACACTCGTCTTCCCAAGTCAAATCTTCCACCTAGACCCATGCAGACTTCAGAGACTCTGGTAGAGATCACCAAGTATGCAGAATTTTGCCAAGGGTTACAAGTGTTTGGGATTTATCAGCGAGTCTCCTTAATCTCCTGTTACAGTGTTAACAATCCCTAGAGCAATTATCTGCCTTGGAAAATTTACATAAAGAAAATACTTAAGTGTATCAAATCCATTAGGCAAAAAAAGTTTAAGAACATTTAGTGTTTTCTGGTTGAAGCTAAATAAAGTGGAGTTATGCCACAAACTAAAGCCTAGAGGAAAAAACTACTGAATCCCTTGTGTAAAGGAGTAACTTCATCCCTGAGTTCTCGCTCAGTGAAGCCATTTTTTTGGCAGCAGGTTCTGCTTTTGATCCATTACCCTTCATCCATTTGAAGGGTTCGTGACATCATCTGTGCAGCCTCACAGTACTGAAGGTTGCATTTTGTAGAACACTCAGCCATGGTGACTCATTTATCAAAAGCAACTGGCCTCCACTACACCCTGATTTAGTCTGAACTGTGCCTAAGAGTTCTGCAATCACTATGAAGGCTGACTTATTAAATTTCTGTTGAAATCTCTGCTGGGATGAATGATTGATAGCCAATGCTTTCTCCCTTGACCCATTTTTTTCCAGTAGCCCCTCCTTCTACAACAGTAATTCTTTCCATTCGGCTCTACTGTACTCAAAAGTTTGTGTCCAACAAAAAGTATTATGATGAGACAAACACAAAATATGGCCTTTAGTGTGAATCTTAACTGTAAAGCAAACTGCAACTTTGGTCTTAAGCAACTTATATAGTCTCACAGATTACAGTAGAACTTATAGAAATCCAGCTGATATAAACCAATACAGTCATACTGATTATCAAAATACTGAAATACTTTTATACTTCTTTTTGTTTTGTCTTGCTGTTTGATACAGAATCTTACTTTGTTGCCCAGGCTGGAATGCAATGGCATGATCTCAGCTCACTGCAACCTCTGAACCTCAGACTCAAGTGATCCTCCTGCCTGAGCCTCCCAAGTAGCTGGTACTACAGGCATGTGCCAGCACATCTGGCTAATTTTTGTGTTTTTTGGAGAGATGAGATTTCACCATGTTGCTCAGGCTAGTTGCTCAGGCTGAGCACAAGTGATCCTCCCACCTTGTCCTCCCAAAGTGCTGGGATTACAGGAATAAACCCCACACCCAGCCTTTCTTTTTTTTTTTTTTTGAGATGGAGTCTCGCTCTGTCACTCAAGCTGGAGTGCAGTGGCAAGATCTCAGCTCACTGCAACCTCCACCTCCCAGCTTCAAGCAATTCTCCTGCCTCAGCCTCCTAAGTAGCTAAGACTACAGGCCCATGCCACCAGGTCCAGCTAATTTTGGGGTGTTTTTTTGGGGGACAGAGTTATGCTGTTGTTGCCCAGGCTGGAATACAATGGCGTGATCTCAGCTTACCACAACCTCTGCCTCCCAAATTCAAGTGATTCTCCTGCCTCAGCCTCCCAAGTAGCTGGGATTACAGGCATACACCACAATTTTGTAATTTTAGTAGAGACAGGGTTTCTCCATGTTGGTCAGGCTGGTCTCGAACTCCTGACCTTATGTGATCCACCCACCTCGGCCTCCCAAAGGGCTAGGATTACAGACATGGGCCACCACGCCCAGCCTATACTTTTTAATAAGTATAAAAATTCTCTTAGCAGCTAATCTCCACATTCACCTCAGTTGCTATTCTTACCTACCCTCCCCAGATCACTATAAACAAACATGTTTCTTATATCATGTTTCTTCCTCAGAAAGGCAGCACTCAGTGACTTACCGGCCACAGTCAACTGTGACGCCAGCCAACCAGAAGTGGCTGGGATTTTTTTGGCATCGATCAAGGTCTGGTGCAGCTCATGATCTGTCAAAAGCCAATTTGGTGCTGGCTGAGTTTCGGAAAGGGCTGCTTTCATCATATACAACCCAAGCAGTGGGCTTGCAAGAGTTTCATTTCAGAGCTCAGGCCACCAAGATTATAAAGGAAGGCCCAGGTTCTGTGGCACAGTGGAGAGCACATTGGACTTCTAAAGGAAGATCCAGATGAGGCCAAATCTGGCAAGGAAGTTGAAACCTAGAAGATGATAAAAAAGCATGAAAATGGGTTCTCCTCATAGAGCCCAGACTGAGACAATTAATCCACACCCTCAAACTGAAAGTGATCGGGCAAAGCCAAGCTGACCTCAGATAAAGCATATGTCAAAAAAATGAGTAATTCTCTATCCTCAATTTTTTTCAGTAATTCACAAGTGTTCCAATGACTGAGGACTAGTCCCTTTCCAATGAGCAGGGAATAACATCTTCTAATTTGCTATATTTCTTTACTCCAGAGAAAATTTAATCATAATAGGCAATGTGTCTCCAGGTACTATAATACTATGACATATGAGATTTCTATCCAATACACTGTCACAAGCAACACAATCCTACATCCAAAAAAAACCCCATAGTCTCAGCCCCAAACTCCTTAAGCTAATAAACAACTTCAGTAAAGTCTCAGGATACAAAATCAACATGCAAAAATCACCTATACACCAATAACAGTCAAGTCAAGAGCCAAATCGGGAATGTCCTCCCATTCACAATTACCACAAAAAGAACAAAATACCTAGGAATATAGCTAACTAGGGAGGTGAAAGATCTCTATAAGGAGAACTACAAAACACTACTGAAGGAAACCAAAGATGACACAACAAATGGAAAAACATTCCATGTGCATGGATAGGAAGAATCAATATTGTTAAAATGGCCATACTGCCCAAAGCAACTTATAGATTCAATGCTAGTCCTTTTAAGCTACCACTGAGATTCTTCACAGAACTAGAAAAAAACTATTCTAAAATTCATATGTAACCAAAAAAGAGTCTGAATAGCCAAGGTTAAGCAAAAAGAACAAAGCTGAAGTCATCACACTACTCAACTTCAAACTATACAAAAGGGCTATAGTAAAAAAAAAAACAAAAAAACAAAATAAAAACACAGCATGGTACTGGTATAAAAGCAGACACATAGATCAATGGAACAGAATAGAGAGCTGATATGGTTGGCTCTGTGTCCCCACCCAAACCTCATCTGAAATTGTAATCCCCGTGTGTCAGAGGAGGGGCCTGGTGGGAGGCAACAGGATCATGGAGACAGATACCCCCTTGCTGTTCTCATGATAGTGAGTTCTCATATGTGATGGTTTAAAAGTGTGGCACTTCCCCCGTCACTCTCTCTCCTGGCACCATGTAAGATGTGCCTTGCTTCCCCTTCACCTTTCACCATGATTGTAAGTTTCCTGGGGCCGCCCCAGGCATGCAGAACTGTGAGTCAATTAAACCTCTTTTCTCTATAAATTACCCAATCTCAGATATGTCTTTATAGAAGTGTGAGAATGGACTAACAAGAACTCAGAAATAAGACCACACACCCACAACTATCTGATCTTTGACAAACCTGACAAAAACAAGCAATGGGGAAAGGATTCTCTAGTTAATAAATGGCGCTAGAATAACTGGCTAGCCAAATGCAGAAGATTGAAACTGGTCCCCTTCCTCACACCACATATAAAAATCAACTCAAGATGAATTAAAGACTTAAAAATAAAACCCAAAACTATAAAAAAGCCTGAAAGATAACCTAGGCAATGCCATCCAGGACATAGGCACGGGCAAAGGTTTCATGATGAGAATGCCAAAAGCAATTGCAACAAAAGCAAAAATTGGCAAATGAGATCTAAGTAAAGAGCTTCTGCACAGCAAAAGAAACTATCAACAGAGTAAAGAGACAACCTACAGAATGGGAGAAAATTTTTGCAAACTATGCATTCAACAAAGGTCTAATATCTAGCATCTATAAGGAACTTAAGCAAATTTATGAGAAAAAACAAATAACCAACCAACCCTATTAAAAAGTGGGCCAAGAATATGAACATACACTTTTCAGAAGACATATGTGCAGCCAACAAACATATGAAAAAAAGCTCAACATCACTGTTCATTAGAGAAATGCAAGTCAAAACCACAATAAGATACTATGTCACACCAGTCAAAATGGCTACTACTAAAAAGTCAAAAAGCAATAGATGCTGGTGAGATTGTAGTGAAAAAAGAACGCTTTTACACTGTTTGGTGGGAGTGTAAATTAGTTCAACCCTTGTGGAAGACAGTGTGGCAATACCTCAAAGTCCTAAAGATGAATATCATTCCACCCAGCAATCCTGTTACTGGGTATTTACCCAAAGGAATATAAATCTTCTATTATAAAGACACTGTCACGTGTACATTCATTGCAGCACCATTTACACTAGCAAAGACATGGAATCAAACTAAATGCCTATCAGTGATAGACTAGATAAAGAAAATGTGGTACATATATACCATGGAATACTATGCAGCCTTAAAAAAGAACAAAATCATGTCCTTTAGGGACATGGATGGAGCTGGAGGCCATTGTCCTTAGCAAACTAATGCAGCAACAGAAAACCCAATACCACATGTTCTTGCTTATGAGTGAGAGCTAAATGATGGGAACGCATGGATATATATAGGTGAATAACAACACACTGGGGCCAACTGGAGGGTGAAGGGTGGGAAGAGGGAGAGGATCAGGAAAAATAACTAATGGGTACTAAGTCTTAATACATGGGTGATTAAATAATCTGTACAACAAACCCCCATGATACAAGTTTACCTATGTAACAAACCTGCATATGTATCCCTAAACTTAAAAGCTTTAAGTACAAAAAATTTAAAAATAAAATAAACTGTCATGAGGTCATAAACTGTTTGACAGGTCCTTGTTCATGTAGAATTTAGAGCACTCTACATGGACTATCATTCTGTAATGCTTCAAAATTTACTTTTTTCCCTCTATTGAGTAATCCTAGGGGATATTTCACAAGAATTATTGGCCTAAGGCTGCTATAATTTTGAAATGTATCATCTGTATTTTTATCCAGTAAAATAAATTCACAGTTGATAATTATACCCATTAAACTAAACTGTTTGCAAATTCTGTTCACCTGAAATATCGATTCTATCAAATAATTTCTGCTCACGAAGGACATGAAATAATCCATTTTCTAAACTTTCTTCTTCCTTCTCTTTTATATAAAATTTTAATTTTTAATCCAAATATTTAATTTCAATTTCACTAAATGAATCAAGAACCTCAAGGGTAGAAGGTATACTTAAATACATATAACAATGACATAAATGTTTTCACAACTTGATTCTCCCTAGACCTTTCTATTCTCCCCATTTATCCCTAAACAATAATTCCTTCACAAATATATCAATTTAATACAGGAAAGTTGATAGCTTCTAACATTGAGGTATCAGTGAATGTGGACAAACAAATAACTATTTCAAAAGAAAATGCCACACTCATGTTCCCTAATCTACCTTTAAAAAATGAAGAAGTGATCTGAGTCTCTAAGTTATCTTTCTAGTTGGAGCAAGAATATTCCCATGAAGCTGTCTTAGGCATCAACCATTTCTGCATCAATTCATTCATCAGTCTAAAATTTATTATGTGCCTACCAGTTATGCACCAGTGAGGATTCACTCTTAAAATGGAAATAAGTGAAACTTATTATTTTATGAAGATAAAGTTTGTGAAGATTAGATGAGATGATTCATGTAAAGTATTTAGTACAGTGTCTGGCACAGAAGAAGTGCTCAATGAAAGTGAACAATGGATAACATTGTTGAAAACACTAGTGTGCACTAGTACTACAAAGATAAATATTACTTTTATTAACCTCGGGTTGCTAAAAATCTAGCAGGGCAGATAGATGTGTGGCTGTAACAGGAGTATATAGTGGCACCATAAATACAGTAACACTGTCTCCTGGATTTCCCAGAGTACCCAGATTTCAAATATTCTGCCCCATGATAGATGTTGAGTTCAATTCATGTCTGATTATCTCATGTACGAAATATGGTTTCTAAGCCAGGCACAGTGACTCACGCCTGTAATCCCAGCACTTTTGGGAGACCAAGACAGGTAGATCACCTGAGGTCAGGAATTCCAGACCAGCCTGGCCAACATGGTGAAACTCTGTCTTGACTAAAAATACAAAAATTAGTGGGGCGCAGTGGCACACGCCTGTTATCCGAGCTGCTCAGGAGGCTGAGGGAAGAGAATTGCTTGAACCTGGGAGACAGAGGTTGCAGTGAGCCAAGATCGTTCCATTGCATTGCAGCCTGGGCAACAAGAGTGAAACTCCATCTTAAAAAAAAAAAAAAAGAAAAGAAAAGAAAAAGAAATATGGTTTCTATAGCTATAATAAAAACACAACTGAAACAATATAGCATTGAAGAGGCATTAGAAACTCTTACTTTTAACTAATATACAGTTTTTTTGAAGAGCCTATGTACATGGAACCATTAAAAAGCAAGATAAAACAGCATATAGGGAGAGAGATCCAAAATGGCCGCGTAGCAGCAGCTCGGGATTGTGGCTCGCGGTGAGGGCGCAGAGAGCGAGTGGACGCCGCAGTTGCAGACGAATATTTGATGCCCACGGACTGGGAGATTCCCGGTGAGGGAGCCACGCAGGTCGCCAGCGCGACTCTTTTGGCCCGAGCGGCGCTTCTCGGTGCGGAGTGTGCG
>PVKP010004408.1:74497-98243 GCA_004027715.1 Plecturocebus donacophilus | reverse complement strand
AGATTGCAGAGGTCATGCGTGTGTAAGTGTGTGTGTGTGCATATGTGAGTGTGTGTGCGTGTGTGTGCATATGTGCATGTGTGCATGTGTGTGCGTTTGTGTGCATTTGTATGCATATGTGCATATGTGCGCATGTGTGCACATCTGTGTGCATTTGTGTGCATGTGTACACATCTCTGTGTGTGTGCACACGTGTGTGTGAGTGTGTAATGGTGGTGTCAGTGGGGGTGGCAGAGCAGCATTCCAACTACCAGAATTAGCAGAAATAAGCTCAGGAGTAGGAATGAGTCTGGTGTGGGTGGCATCCAGTATGGACACGTGGGCTTTTTTTTCAAGCTCAGGGGCAGTGGGTGCCCTGAAAGGGCCCCGGCTCGGAAGCAGTCCTTGTTTCTATGTATATACACTGCACCTTGGCTTTTCTTTCTTGTCGACCTTCCAGTCACTCCTAAATTCGGTTCCCGCTCTCTGCCTCTCCCAGCCTGCCAGGCTGCCCGTGCCTCCGCCAAGCAGTGACATTTTCCCAAGCACAGCCTGTGCCGTTTAAAGCCTGAATGCGCTTTGGGGGTTGATTCCCCCTGCCACCCTCCCTTTGAGCATGTGTGTGTGTGTGTGTGTTGTGTGAGAGAGAGAGTACCAATTTTTGGCCTTGAATCCCCATTAAAAAGCAAAAGAAAGTCAATTGCCAGGGCCGAGGATTAATGAGCAATTTATGGAGCCTGATAAAATGCCCACCTGCCCCCACTGCTAGCTGCCCTTGGATGCAAGCAGAGCCATCCACAAGTTATTCTCTCCTCTGAGAGCAGCCCCAACAGCCTGGTTGGGGTGCTGCAGGGGAAAGGAAGGTTTCATTCACTCAAGGTCCTGATTGGGGAAGGACAAGGCCCCAAGTCACCTGTCCAAGGGTTTCTCTCTTCTGCTGGTCTCATCTCCCTGTAAAGCTGCAGGAAGCATGTTCTGAATCCCTTCTCCACTCTCAGGTTCTCATCTCCTCTCTTCCAGCAGCCAGTCCTTCCAGGGTTCTGGCCATGTGGGGACAGTGAATGGCCACCCCGTCCCAGCTGAGCCGCAGGAAGCGTTTCCATGTCATGTGGAGCTGGGTACCCTCTCCCCACCCTTGGCTCTTGTTTCTGAACACGTTCCTTGCAGCTCTTCATGGCCTGCTTAGGCTCCTCACTCCCAGAGGCCTCCCCTTGCCTTTCCTCCTAGTTTTTTGTTTTCATCTCCATGTTTGTCTCCTGCAGAACCCCTTTGTTACATCTTGTTGAAATGTGTGTATCTTTTTTTTTTTTTTTGAGACGGAGTGTTGCTCTGTCACCCAGGCTGGAGTACAGTGGTGTAATCTTCCCTCATGCAACCTCTGCCTTCTGGGTTCAGGTGATTTTCCTGCCTCAGTCTCCATGGTAGCTGGGGTTACAGGCATGCACCACCATGCATAGCTATTTTTGTATTTTGAGTAGAGACGGCGTTTCACCATGTTGGCCAGGCTGGTCTTGAACTCCTAACCTTGTGATCTGCCCCTCTTGGCCTCCCAAGTGCTGGGATTATAGGTGTGCACCACTGTGCCCAGCTTGCATCTTAAAACAATAAAAAAAGATCAAAAGTAGGGTGTTTTCTTTAGATACCTGTTGCTGAAACACTAGTCCCCTCTCCCCTGCAAAATTTATCTTCACTTCTTTTCTGTATTGGTAATAGGTTTTTGGGTGGGGATTAAGGATGTGTCTTTCTTGCTGTAAGTGCCTAACAGATATGAGGCATTCGCTGTGGGTTGTCATCTTCTATGCATAGTTGGCAGGAGCTGGATTTGAAGGGGTTCAGAAGCAGCAGAGAGACGGCCTAGGCTGTCTTGCTGGGGAGGTGCTCTGAGCTGTCCAGGGGTGCCCAAGATACTGGCTTCACTGGTGACTAGAAGGGAGGCAGAGAGGGAGAGCTTAGTGGGGCCCAGAGAGGAGACAAGGCACAGATGGTAAGGGTGACCCGATTTCCAATCATGAACCCTACTGGTTTCTTTTTCTCTCTACATATCTTCCTTGCAGGGGCTAGTGAGGTGAGGGGTGCGGTGATGGGGAGGGCATGGATGCTGCAGGACTAGCCTAGCTCTCTGCATGGGCTGCGTCCTATAAACCCAGTTTGGGATGAGCGGGGGCACCTCTCCAGAGGGAGGCTAAGTATGCCTGGCTCTCTGCTGTGCGGGTCTGCACAGCTTCTACAGCTCCCTGCCCTGCTCTGGACATCACTGTCTAAAGCACACCATGACGAGACTCCCTCACCCCATACATTTGTTCTCGATGCAGTGACATAAATGTAATAATTTAAAGATTATAAGTCCTGAATACTGAAATGCTGTAGACAGCTGTTGAAATAATCAAAAAATCAATCAGAAGAATATTTCTACCATACCTACCACAGCCAAAGCTTTGAACATAACATTGTCCATCACAAGACTATTAATAAAACAGCGGTAATCACATTGATTGATACCATTGACAGAGTGTTTGATGTGCCAGGCATTTTCTCATCTACTTTTGACAATAACCCTTTTATCTCCAGCTGACAGTTGAGGAAACAGACTTGAAGAGGTTGAGTAACTTGCCAAAGGCTATGTAACTACTGTAGGGGTAAGAATGGGATTCAGACTCAGCTCCAGTGCCAAGCCCCAAAGCCAGGAAGTTCGTGAACACAGGAACCAACCAAACCAGGAAAGCACGGTGCGTGGACAGCGAATCTCAGACGAGGCGTTCAAGGGAGCAGGTCCGTGGAGGCTAGCATGGCGACAGAGGTTTCTGGAAAGAGTTGAGGCGTGATCTGGATTTAGGCAGGTATGGGGCGGGTAGAGCCATTTCAGGATGGATTAAGGCATCTGAGGTGAGGAGGTGAGGGAGAGAGGAACAGAGGCTTGGCTCTGGGAGGTGGTGGGAGTCAGGACAGCGAAAGTTAAATGCTGGAGTCCCACCCGTTCTCTCGGTGAATTTGGGGGTAAGTTAATGAATACATCAAAGCCCCAGTTCCTCAATAATAAGGCAAGGGTAATAATAGTACCTGCTTTGCCTTTCTGTGGTGAGGACTGCAAGGTGACTCATGCCAGGCACTCAATTCTGCCTGGCACATATGCCACTGCTACATCAATGTCCTTTGGAGCTCGAAAACATTCTGCCGTCTTCATAGACTCCTGGGTTTTTGTGTCATCTTAACTCTCCTGCCTTCTTCAGGGTTTTCAGCCACTGAGTCACCCAGTTCAGCTGACTCATTCCCTTTTCCTTCCTTGCTGTCACCACCTTGTTTGAGATCCCTGATGTGATGTGCCTAAGCGATCGCCACAGACTCCCAACTGGTTCCCCGCCTTTGGTCTGTCTTTGCCTCAGTCCACGCTGTGCATTTGCACTCCATTATTTCTTCTACAATGAGGCTTTCTCCATCGTGCTTCCCTGCTTAAAACCCTCCAGTGACTCACGCTGGCTCTTTGCGATTAAATGCAGACTTCTTCCTGGAATCACCTACAATCCCCTCTCCCATGGATTTGCCTTCCTTCCTCCACATGGTTGCTCTTATCACCCAACAAACATGCGATGCTCTTTCTGCTGCAGAGGCTTCATCCTGTCTCCTCTTCCAGGGATATGCCTTCCTCTTCCTCTCCTCGTAGCCAAGGGCTCATCTTCCAGCCTGATTTCTCTGAAACCAGCCTCCTCTGTGAAGTTGTTCCTGATCAGTTCAGCTCATGAGACCTCTCTCCCCACTGGACATCTCTGATGCTTTCTCTGTGCTTTGCCCATTTGGCCAAGGGCTGCCCTACTAAAAACACACAGTCATGGAAATGACACATTTCCCCAGATGGGGTACAAAGTCTTCAAGGAAAGACGGCTTCATCTACCTTTTCTGTCTCCTGTGGTTTCCAGCATAGGACAAGGCTGAACATATAGTTGTTACTCAATACATTTATTAAAAAATTTTTATTTCTATAGGTTTTGGGGAGCAGGTGGTATTTGACTATATGAGTAAGTTCTTTAGTGGTGATTTGTGAGATTGTGGTGCAGTATACCCCAGCAGTATACGCTGTACCCTATTTGTAGTCTTTTATCCTTCGTCCCCTTCTCACCCTTTCCCCCGAGTTCTATTGTGTCATTCTTATGCCTTTGCATCCTCGTAGCTTAGCTCCCACTTATGAGTGAGAACATACCATGTTTGGTTTTCCATTCCTGAGTTACTTCACTAAGAATAATAGTCTCTAATCTCATCCAGGTTGTTGCAAATGGCATTAATTCATTCCTTTTTATGGTCGGTTACTCAACACATTTGCATTCTTTTTTAATGAAGGTGGTTTTGAGAATGTTGCTAATGAAGAAATGGAAGATGAAGAAAAGAACTCATTTTCCACTAAGGAAGGGGTGACAAAAAAGAACCAGTTCCTTGATTGCCACGGATGCAATGCAAGCCTATGGCTTAGGTTGGCCAGTTGCTCATGGTCCCTGGAATCAGCAGGCTTTCTCTCTTTGCACTTCTGTCTGGGCCATCCTCACTGCCTTGAGCTTTGCTTTCTACCTTGAGAAACTTCTTTCCCCACATGCCTCCCTTGGACTTTCCTGGTAGCATTCAGTCTTTGCAGAAAGTAAAACAAGATGAGATGGGTGTTTAGATGTAAGCCCCATATTTGATACTCCACCCTAGGTCCTGCTGGTAGTTCACCGTTGTCTGGGAGTATGTATTTAATGCCTCCGTAGATGACTCTGGAGTGGATAAATGAAGAATGGCAGACAGTGAACTACAATGCAGAACCACTCACAATAGTCTATGACTGTTTACTCTGTCCTTAATGGCAGTAACAGCAGTAATAGTGAGAATGATCTGATGGGTAGGGCAGTGAAGGATGGGTGATGGGTGGGATGCAGAGAAGCCAGATCTCATCCTTGGAGCTCAGCGTTTCAAGCCCGGCTTCCATTTTTTGGGGGTTTGTGCTTTATGCCCAGCTGGCAAGGCTCCCCTGTCTGATTCAAAAGGGGAAGAAGAATCCCTAACCCGGGGATCTTGGGGACGTCAAACTACTCCTTACGCAACAGCCTCCTAATGAGTTAAGTGTAAATGAATCAGAAGCAGATGGATTGGATTGTTCTGGAAATACACCCGAGGTTTAAAAATCGAGGGAAAAAAGCATTTGGCAAAAGGCATTTTGGGGTTTGCCAAGACCCAGAACATTTGAAAAACAGTTCAAGATTTTTTTCTTTTCTCTTTGGTTGCAAAACCCAAAATGCTGCCTGGAGGCAGTAGAAAGAGATGGGCCCCCATTCTCCTTTCAAACTGAAGCTCCTCCTGCGGGGCGGGTAACGGACCCCAGCGAGGAGGCAATGGGCTATAGCACTGCACGAGGGAGTGACTGTGTCCAGGAGCGAAGCGTCCTGCCTCTGTTTGCTGCGGAAGGCAGTGCTATGAGCCTGCAGCTCCCAGACTGGGCCTCAGTCCTCTGGGCCTGCTCTGGGCCCCTACCTAGGCCTTGCAGCGAGCTCTTGCCTTCCCTAAGACTTGAGTCACCTCATCCAATCAGGAGAAGCTCATTATGTAAGGGAAATGGTCTCCAATTTGCTGGCCAAGAAACTCTGGAGGTTAGCAAACACTAATCCAATAAAATATGAAGTGAAATGTTGATTTTACAGAAAAACCTTTAAACAATTTTTTTTTATTAGTCACATTTGGCACAACTGAGCCTTTCCCTGGAGGGACCATCTTGTTGAGGGGAAGAAAAAAAAGCAACTGTCTCAGAGGAAAACTCGACCCAGCAGTTTCTAAATCTGCTGGCTGGCTGTGGGATTGTGCAGAAGGCACCGATCCTCACTCTGCTTTGTTTCTTTTTCTTTAAGTTCATTTTTTCTTTCTCTTTTTTTCTGAGACAGTGCCTCACTCTGTCACCCAGGATAGAGTGCTGTGGTGCAATCCTAGCTCACTACAGCTTTCAACTCCTGGGGTTAAGCCATCCTCCAGCCTCAGCCTCCTGAGTAGCTGAGATTTCAGGCATGGGCCACCACGCCTGGCTAAGTTTTAAATTTTTGTGTAAAGACGGGATTTTACCATGTTGCCCAGGCTGGTATCAAACTCCTGGCCTCAAGAAATCTCCTATCTCAGCCTCCCAAAGTGCTGGAAATATAGGCATGGGCCTGCTTTGGTTTCTTAATAACCATCTCTAAGGGTTTTCTCTGACTTGATCCAAATACAGGAATCAAATAAGTTAGGGGCTCTCCTGATAATTCATGTTAGATAATGAATGCATTCCTGTGTTGCAGGAGCATGGGGTGTCCTTGCTGTGTCTAATACATGGTCCACCTTATAAATGTCAGTAGAGCTACTCCCTCCCCTGGGACCGATCTGTACAGGCCAACAGACCTGTGTGCCTCTCCAAATCCTGTGGGTTCTAAGCTTGGTGAGCCTGGCCATTCCCTGGTTCCATGGCTCAGTGACCTTGGGTCCCACCACAGGATTTCTTTCCTTCTTTTTTTTTTTTAAATGGAGTTTCACTCTTTTGCCCAGCCTGGAGTGCAATGGCACGATCTTGGCTCACCGCAACCTCTGCCTCCTGGCTTCAAGAGATTCTCCTGCCTCAGTCTCCTAAGTAGCTGGGATTACAGGCATGTGCCGACATGCCCGGCTAATTTTGTATTTTTAGTAGAGACGGAGTTTCTCCATGTTGGTTAGGCTGGTCTCGAACTCCCAACCTCAGGTGATCCACCTGCCTTGGCCTCCCAAAGTGCTGGGATTACAGGCGTGAGCCACTGCGCCTGGCCCCACCACAGGGTTTCTATCCAGCTGTTCTAGGGTCTCCCACTCCCAAGATGTGCTGTCCTTATTTGTGGGTTTGTTTCAGCATGGCTTGGAAAAAGCAATATTGGTGTTTTCTTTTGAGTTGCCTCCTGGCAGTCTCACTTTCCCAGCCTGCTGTCTGCCAGCATGGGGCAGACCCTGGAGCTCACCATGGGGTGGTGAGAGGCTGGGAGCTACAGCTGAAGCGATGGGTGCCAAAGGCAGAAAGTGAGCAAAGCGCAACTGAATTCCGTCCCTTTTTGGAGGCCCAGCTTACTTCTTTATCTATGTGCTCATTTGCCCCTTCATCTACTCTATTGGGCGCTGAATCATAACCTGATCCCCCAGTGAAGACACACCTGTGCGGCCCAGCCCATAGCAATAATACCAGTACTAGCAATCGCGGAACCGTTTACAGTTTATAAAGGGCTCTTGTGTCCATGATCTCCCAGCTCCTCTTCTTCTCAAAAATTCACAGGAAATTCAGGGGGCTTCTGATCATCTGGCCAACCATCTCGGTTTCTAGGGAGAACATTCTTGCTGAGATCCCACGGTTGGCGGTCGCAGGGCTGGGTCCCGTGCCCTCTTCACTCACCATGCTTTCTTCTTGTACTTGCACTCACTTTGTTCCTGGTCAGGATCTATTTTGTTCTGTGTTATCTTGTTTGCATCACCATTTCAACACCCCATATGGACTGCACGTTCTTTTATGACGAGGATCATGTTTTGTACTTCTCTGTAATTCACACAGTGCTGAGCAGGGTGTCTTAGACATGAAAGCTGCTTAATAAATTGCTAACTGACAGGGAGAAATAGTGAACTGGGTAGAACCCAGTTCACTGCAGAAAGATTGTCCTGTGTGTCCTGACCTAAAAGACAGCTGCTCAGGATCTCTGGACTCTTCCCCAGTGGTCGTGAAAGACCCCCTTTCCTTCTGATCCAGCCTCAATGTCATCAGGAAACAGAAAAAAACTCACACCTAAGGGCATTATCCTGATTATTACCATGTTCACGTCTCGAGCAGGACAAGAAATAGAAAAGATGGTGTTAGCATCTGATATTGTCCTTGCCAAATAAAAATTAAGTAGAAGCTCCAGGATTCGAGAGAGGAAGCTGCCCCCATGGGGACCAAAGCGGAAAGAGCCGGTGGTCTGTAAGCAAGGGCCTCCTCTACACCCCAAAGTGCTAGGGTCCATTGTCAGCTTGCAGGGTGACCCCCAGGCCACTGCCTCTAGGTGAACTTGAGAAAAATCCTCTTTTCTGTCCTTGCCTGCTTGCTTCTTAACCGTGAGTGAGAGGGCAAATGAGATCCCATTTTGAACTCCCAGGAGGAAGGCAGTAGTAATAACAGTGATTATTTGGAGGTTATGGCTTGTTGAGGCTGCCATTAAACAGAAAACAGCTCACCCCAAAGGGTAACTGAGGCCACTTCCAGGAGCAGAGAGCAGCGGACCCTTCTGTCTGACTGCAGGGCGAGGCGGGGTGCGGGAAAGATGCAAAACCCGAGGGGTTTCGTCTCGGAGTCTCCTGTCCTTCAATTTCCTAGGTGTAGGGGCACCCCGAGAAGCCCGGCCCCCAGTCGCTTCCTCTGATCTGTGAATTTTGGCTTCTCCAACATTTCTGACATGATGATTCAGGAAAAAAGTGGACTTGTCAGAGAGAGGAAGGGAAGATAAAAATAAAATCAAGTTAGCCAGGCCTATGAGTTCCTCTCGTCTTAGTCGTCCTCCCCGCTGCCCTTCGCCATAAACATCCACAATCTTAAAAATCCCACAGCCCTGTGCAGAGTGGGAGCCAGACTTCAGGGTCCCGATCAAGGCCAGAGGGTGGAGGGGACATGATTCAGTGCGGTGGGCCTGCCGTCGGATCGGGGAGCAGGGCCCTGCAGGGCCCCCCAGGATGCGGGGCTGTGGGCTGTGATCCTGCGTCACCCCGCAGCCGGCACCGCCTCTGCTCCTCTGAGCAGGAGCCACCTAGTGATTGATGGGCCCCAGCTTGAATGGAAAGTCCAGATTCCAGCAACACGGCTTAAGAGGTAGGAGGAGAAACATGTTTAACATCTGCAGCAAAATTAAAAATTAAATAAATAAAATTTGTTAGTTTACAAAATAGAACTGTTACTTGTTACTCGGGGTATTAACAATCTCCTTTTATGATTAAAATTTTTTTTATTTTTAATTTTTTTTTCGACAACACCCATGAAAGACGTTTGTTTCAGTTGCCAACATTTCTGCAGAACTAATGTGGGTGGATTGTGACAGATATAATTTCTCCATCCTACAGTTTCATCAACTTGAGTTCTGTTAAACTATACCCGCTGGGCTTAGCTCCTTTTAAAGTTTCCGCTTTGACAGGTAGATTTATTAGTCTTGAAATTTGTACAAATCAGATGTCACTCGTGGCAACTTGTCAAAATGTCAGTCTGGCGAGGCGGCATGAAAGGCTTTCTGGAGAGAAAGACAGACGTAAGGCAGGCTTTAAAGAACTCCAGCACGAGCGGCGGGGAGGAGTGGGAAGGATTGCTGCCCCTTGATCCTCGGGGCTTTACTTTATTAAATATCTCAAGCTGTACAGGGGGACAGGCCTTTGGATCCCGGGTCTCTGAGACATCAAGTCTGACAGCTCCCAAACGATGGCTCCTGTCGATTGCAGCGTCTAGTTTCTTTCCTTGTTATGCTCATTTAGTGGCAGAAGGCAAGGGGGGCTCGCGTGGTGGTGCAGGTAGGGAGAGCAAGTCCAGATCTTTCAGTTTCAGAAGATACTGGGTGGGTCTGTGGGGGTGGATGGGAACTCCTGGGCTCCGTTGGCCAGAAGGAGGGGGCACGTTTCAGCCCACAGATGCAAACTCCTTGTTCCCTGGGAGAGGAAAGCGGCGGGGAGGCGGGAGGAGGGAGGTGAGGAGGGAGGGAGAAATAGGCTCAGGTGCAGGCCATAGGAGGCCACAGTCCTAAGACAGTCCCAGCAGACCCAGGACTTGCTTTCCGGGCTTGGGGTCCCTGAACTTTCCAGGCTTCCCCATTCTCTAGCCATCAGTGAGTGAAGGAGGCTGCGATTTGATAAGCTCCATAATTATCTTAGTTTGACATGGCAGGAAATGTTAATACTCAGAAAATTATCTGAATTTCTCCCCTGGGGTGGGGAGTGCAGGAGAAAGACCCCAGCCAGGGCCCTAGATACAGCTTTCTGCAGGTGGCAGACTGCAAGGGTCCTGGTGGCAAGGGCACGTAGTACTGACAAGATGCCCTCTTGGGAGGCGGGGTGCGTACCGCAGAACTGGAGACACAGCGCTGGCTGGGGAAGCTGGCACTAGCTTACTGCGGTGGTGTCTGCCCATCCCACTGTGTGGCTTACCCGGGGATACTGGAAGACGCCCAGTAAAGCCGTGGGGCTCAATATTCCTACAACCTCCCTCTCCCACTCCCCAAGAAGTTCTGGGGGCGTAACACCGTTCTTGTCCAGTGTGGAGGACGTGGGCACTGGATAAGGGTGTGTGCCCTTCCCCTGTAGTTCAGGATGAGTGCTCAGGCCCCTCCCCTGTAGTTCAGCCCTCCCTGCCTCTTTCTCCAGAGGGTGTTGGGAGCCACCGCCAACCTCGACCTCAGTACCCACGGCCACTCATGCTGGTCCATCCGTCTGCCGGTGTGATGTGCAGTCTCAGCATCAGGATGTGGCAGGATGTGATTTGAGAAATTAGGAGCTTGCTGTCTCCATCCCCATCCCCTTCCTCCTTTATTCAAGTCCGTTTTCTTCCTAGGTTTCCAGAAACTTCTGCTCAAATGCAAATACCTCTTGGAAGAGTGACACTCGCTCCTTCCTTCCCAGGAATTAGGTGACACCCTGCTGAAAGCAAGAGAAGTATTTTGCGGGAAGGAAGCAGGGCTGCCACTAGGCAGGTGGGCAGGAGGCCCCAGGGAACTTGTCCCACCTCCTGCTGTTCCAAGAACCCTGCCTGCTGGCACCTCCTCACTCTGTCCCCAGAGCTGGGAGCCAGGCTCTCCGTAGAGGCAGGAGGACTGCAGAGGGCAGGGGGCAGAAAGACCCCGAGGGCTGTGCAGTGAAGGGAAGGGAACTTCCACATAGACCCCTTTTCCTGTCCGCCAAGAACACAAGTGCTTGGGCTTTGTGGGTGGCTGAGTCATTTTCTGCCAGCAGCCTGGAGTCTTAGGCGTGAAGCGGGGGATTTTCTTCTCCCTGGGCCGAGGAGGGTGCTCTGTTGGCATTCTTCCCAAGAGGAGAGGACTTGAGTCTGCTGTTTATGCTCCTGTTTGAGGCCTGGAGTGGGGAGCAAGTCTCCTGGCCTTGACAGCCCGTGAGATGATCCCAGCCATTAAGAGGCATGCTGACGAGAATGGTCACGATGGTCTAATCACGGCAGCAATTACCCTAATAACCCTCAGGATGGAGACCATGCCTTTCAAAGGGCTCCAACAACTTCCAGACTGGTGATCTCACATGATCCCAGCCTACTTCTGGCAGAGAGATCCGGTGGGACAGGCTGTAGTAGCCTGTGGGGAAACTGAGGCACTGAGCTCAGGCATTTCACTCAGTCCCCTTTGCTTTCCTTTATGAGTCCTGGAAAAATGAATCCTTTTTTTTGCCATCACTGGATTATTTTCAGTTGCCATCCTGTTCCTGAGAACGAAGCACTCATGAGCGCACACATGCACACACATACACACACACACACGTAGCCACATACAAAGACAAACATACACACGTATGCACACAGACCCATCAACACACAACAGAAACTAACACATATGCACAGATAAACATAAACACACAGACACACACCGGCACATAGAAACACAGACATAAACACACATACACAGGCACAGACACAGAGACATAAACACACAGACACACGCACACACAGACACACACACACGTACACACACAGACATGAACACACACAGACACACACATGCACACAGACACAGACATGAACACACACACATGCACACAGACACACAGACATGAACACACACAGATACACACGTACACAGACATGAACACACACAGACATACACACATGCACAGACACCACACACATGCACACATAGACGAGCACACAGACACAGATATAAATACACATGCAGACACACATACACAGACACACAGACATAAGCACACACAGACACACATGTATGCATGTACAGACACACAGACATTAATATACCCTATAGGCACACATGTCACACATAGACACATATAGACACAAAGATACACACACAGACACAGACACAGGCACACATATACACAGATACACAGATGCATACATACAAGCACAAAGACATACAGATACATGGAGATACAGACACACATGCACATACAGACATGTATATACACAGACACATAAGCATCCAACACATACAGACACAGACACAGGCACACACGTATGCGCATGTGTGCAGACACAGACGCAGGCACACATCTGCAGCTTTTAGGCCCCAAACGGGCTTCTGCTTAAAAGCCCTCTGCCTAGGAGCTGCACAGCCGTGGGCTCGATTCTGCCTCTCCTGTCCCCATGAGCTGTGCACTGTGCGTGCAGCTCATCCAAAGGCTGCAAGGAGCCGGTGGATCTGGGGAGCATGTCCCAGGGGAGCACTTTCTTGAAGAGAAGTTGCTCTGTGCCGTGGTGTGGGGTGACTGACTTTCATATGGGGGGAAGGGCAAGGGACCTTTTCCCAGTCCCTTCTCTTAAGACAGTACTGCCTCCCCATATGCACAACACTCTGGGGTTACTTTCCAAGGGAGAGAATGGGGCCCCGAAAGGCTAAAATCAGAGCAGAAACAGTGGGTGCGCATGGCTAGCTGGAGTCCTGCAATTCCATTTCCTGAATGTGTCTCTGCTTAGTAACTTCAGGGCAGCCAGGAGGGAGAGGGAATGTGGGATTGGGGGAGAGGGGGGTGAAAGGCAGGGAAGAAGAAGGAGGAGAAGAAAAAACCCATCAGCCCGTCTGGCATGAGTTCAGAAAACTCTCCAACTCACACATCTGGTTCTTATATTTCAAAGTTAATTAGTCATATTGAGGCTGTCTGAAGATAAATTTATCATCCAGAAAAAACACAAACAGTTTGAAAAATGAAAGGAAGTGAGGTGACATGGCTTGACGTTTAAATAAATCATTTTAACATGATTAAAAAACTTGTCCTGTCTGACACCCAGCACTTGGGTACTTTGTAAAGACTTTTTTGACAAAGACAAGTCCCTGTTTGGTATATAAAAGCCCTTGCCATTCAATTACTCAGAATAATCTTTGGCCAATTACATTTCTGAATGACTACCGGGGCGTACAGCCCACAGCTGGCCCCATTCTCTGGAGGTGGTGGTAGGGGGCTTAGGGTAGTCAGTGATTATCCCAGGGGGAAGAAAAGCTGCTGTGAAACATCGAGAGGTTTGGGCAACTGGAGGGTTTTTGTGAGAGAGAGGAGAATAAATTTCTAATCTTGCCCTCTCTGGATGAAGGTTGCTTGAGCAGGAAATCCGCCCATGGCCCAAAGAGGAAAGATCCTCTTTAAATGCCCAGGCACATACTTCCAAGAACCAGATGTGGGCTGTTCCTTACACCTTCCCAGGCTTACATGACAGCTTGAACTCTGCGGCTGATGGAATTGTGAGTCGGGGCTCTCTCTGGCCTGGCTGTAGTGGGAAGTGGCCAGATGGGGGTGGTAAAAATGTAAATAGTGGTGAGTTCTGATGTATTCGTTTGTTCTAGGAGCAGATGGGAGTGCCTGGAATGTAACACTCTGCAATTCAGACACACCACTGTCCACTCGTCCCTCCCTCCCTGCCACTGGCCCTGCCAGTGTACCTTGTGTACTTTGCAAAGGTCACTGGCTCCTGTTTTATGTAATGACTGACAGGCGATCCTGTGCAGCTCAGCAACGTGAACAGACACCTTGCGTGGTGCTGGTGGTGGGCGTAGTTGTTTCTGGATGTCACGAAAGAGGCTGCGGCATTCCAGGGCTTTCCTCAATTGTGCCTAAAATAAACTGGCTCTTGGGAGGTTTCTGTGTGCCTCTGGTCTGTGCTTTGGTCGTGTTCTTGTTGCAGGACAGGAGTGATATAATCCAATACGAACGTTTTCTCCTATTAGCAATTTGCTCTCATCAGTTTTGTTAATGGGATAACAAGAGGTGCCAGTTATGGTGCAAAAGTCCCATCATGTTGGTAATTTTCACTGTAACGTGTTAGCAATCTGTCACTATTTGTTTCCAGCAATTCTGGCAGGAGTCTGCTTACATCAGGGGCTCCAATTTTCCCTCCACGCCACCAGGCTGTTCTCCCTTTCCCTGGCGAGGTAGCCTCCCTTACTTTGATCTGTCTCTGTCCATCCGGCTGTGCCCGTTTCTCTGTCTCCTGTGTTCTTCTCTCTCTGTCACTTCCCAGCCCGCTGATAACCTGCCGCAGTGTTTGTATTAGAGGGAGACACCATTCTGGAGCAGCTTGCAGTGATAGAATTCCAGAGCCGGAAGCTGGCAGCTCTCTTCGCCCTGCTTCCCCCACTTGCCACTTGGAAAAATGAGAGCCAGAGAGAAGTGACTTTCCTAAGATGTCATTTGTGTGCAAGGTTGGGACCGGGACCCTGGTTTTATAATTAAAAATCCACTGTACCTTATATGTACAGTGACATATGGTAAAATCAGGTGGTTCGTGAAACCAACTTTCTTACCTATGGGAAAACAGGTCCTGGTGAAGCGAACGTCACGGAGGGCACCAAAGTCTCCTTCCTGGAGTGAATAGGGCCTTTCTCAGCATAATCAGGAGGGGCCCTCAAACCAGGTGGTTTTCTGGGGTGAGTCATTAGACCAGCTGTGATGCCTTGGGCTCAGGGTCCCTGCTCTGGAATCAAGAAGGGAGTGCTTCCTTAGTGAATCCTGGCTGACCGCTGCTTACATACAGCTTCCAGCCTCAGCCATGGTCACCAGCTGTCCAGCACAGAAGCCCTGGACATAAATAGCCTTCCTGTGCAAGATGAGACACTCCTGCCTGCCTCCAGGTCCCAGACTCCTGCAGTTCTAGGAGACTTTCACCTTGCCCTTGTGTATGTGCTCGAGAGGCCAAGATTCAATGCTTCTGAAAGAATTCCTTTCCGCAGCTGCCATCCTGAGGCCTGGACGCTGAGAAGAGCAGAAGCACCAGCTTGTTGCATGGAGATGCTAGATATGGAGTTGGATGGATGAGGGTTTGGAATCTTAGCTCTGCAACTTTGTGGTTGCAGAAACTTCCTAGATGCAGTCACCGTCAGTCTCTGTGTCTGTAAAAATGGGGATTTATAAGATCATAGTTTGCTCATAGGTCTGTAGTAGGGAATATAGAATGTACTTAAGTCCCCAGAATGCTCTAAGGCATGTAGTAGGTCTGCCATAAACCAAAAATTCAGCCCCTTACTCGCTCTATGGGCTAAGAGATGCAGAGACTTCCCAGGACCACCTTTTCAATTTCTTTCACAGCCACTGTCAAGTTCACAGTGTGGGGTGGTGGCTGGCTACGCAGTGACGGCCCGTGCGGTGTGGGGGCAGTGGGTAGGCTGTTGGGAGAACTGTTCTAGTAGAGGATCAAGGAGAATGTCGAAGGCAGAGAGACTTAGAGCATCCATTAATCATCTGCTGAGTGGGAAGGAGAGAATGGCTGACCACTGAGTCACCAGCGATGCAGATGTTTAGAAAAATGAATATGCAGATTTCTGTGGCAGGAAAAAAAAAAGGAAAGAAAAACATTTTGACTTGGGCGCTGGTGAGATACCAGGCTTGTGCACGTTCTCTCTGTCAAAACCTCCCCACTAATTGTCCAAAGCTTCCCTGATTGCTTCTAATGAAACCGCCAGCCGACTCTGAAATCTCAGAATCGTCTCATCATGCCCTGTTGAATAATAAACATTGCTCACAGGGGCAGACGAGTTGGCCAAGTCAGCCTGGGAAGAGGCCCGGTGCTCTTCAGAGAGTCAGCTTCCTGGCTGTGTCCCAACCACCTGGCAGGGCTGCAGGAGAGCAGGTACCGGGGCTGGCCCAGCCTTCTCCAGTTGTCCTTAAGGTGCTTTGGCTATGATGAGTTCTGCCTGTCTGTCTGTCTGTCTGTCTGGTCCCTCCTTTAGAGTTAATAGACATGGGGTGTGTGTGTGTCTCTCTCTGTGTGTGTCTGTGTGTGTGTCTCTGTGTGTGTGTGTCTGTGTATGTCTCTGTGTGTCTTTGTATATATGTCTCTGTGCGTGTGTTTGTGTGTGTCTCTGTGCCTGTGTGTCTCTGCATGCATATGTGTCTGTGTGCATGTGTGTCTGTGTGTATGTGTGTGTGTGTGTGTGTATGTGCAGGTGTGTGTGTACATTTCCCATACCCTCCCTTGTAATCCAGGTCTCTACTTAGAAAATGGGAGGCTTGAAGTGGGATACCAGGTGAGTCATTTAGCCCCCTCAGGTCCTGCTTTCTTTTATTTTAGAAACAGGGTCTTACTGTGTTGCCCAGGCTGCAGTGTGATGGACTGATCATAACTCACTCACTGCGGCCTTGAACTTCTGGGCTCAAGTGAGCCTCCTGCCTCAGCCTCTTGAGAAACTAGGACTACAGGCATGCAGCAACAGGCCTGGCTGATTAAAAATAAATTTTTGTAGAGCTGGATGGAATCTCATTTTGTTACCCAGGCTGGTCTTGAACTCCTGACCTCAAGAGATCTTCCTGCCTCAGCCTCCCAAACTGCTGGGACTGGAGGTATGAACCTGGCCTTGGGTACCCTGGCAGCTATCTGTAGCTCTTCACATGACCCACGTATGCTCATTCTGCACATCCACATCATGCCTTTGGAGAGGTTTCTGGACCACTTAGTCTGTAATACTGCTCTCCCACTACTCTGCATTTTTTTTTTTTTTTTGAGGCAGAGTCTGGCTCTGTCGCCAGGCTGGAGTGCAGTGGCGTGATCTTGGCTCACTGCAACCTCCACCTCCCGAGTTCAAGCAATTCTTCTGCTTCACCCTCCCTAGTAGCTGGGATTACAGGCACGCGCCACAATTTTTTTTTTTTTTTAAGTAGAGATGGGATTTCACCATGTTGGCCAGGATGGTCTCGATCTCCTGATGTCGTGATCTGCCCACTTCGACCTCCCAAAGTGCTGGGATTACAGGCACGAGCCACTGAGCCGGTCTACTCTGCATTTTTTTCTTCTCTTTTTGAGACCGGGTCTCAGTCTGTCACCCAGGTTGGAGTTTAGTGGTGCAATCATAGCTCACTGTAGCCTTGAACTCCCAGGCTCAAGGAATGCTGTGGTAGGAAATAGCACTCAGCCTCCCAAAGTGCTAGGATTATAGGCATGAACCACTACTACCCTGCCTTCTTCCCCCTTAACATTTATTAGGATCATAACTATCTTGCTGTTTGTGTGTTTCGTTTCTGGAGACTGTACTCAAGGTGAGGGAAGGGCCTTTCCTATCCCGTTCCCCTCTGCGTTCCAGCACTGGAACAGCTCAATGCCGAGGTCACAGGTGCTTGCTCAAGGCTACCTGTTGACGGAATGAGGAAACCTGCAAAAAGAGTGGCCGTTAATGACTTCCTTTACTTGCTTCATAGGGTTTTTGCAAGGGTCAAATGACAGCAGCTGTGAAAGTAATTTGAAAAAGTGAAAAGAAATATGCCAAGTGCAAGCTATTAACATTACTCTCCTGTGGGCGGCAGAGGACGTGCCTTTGCCAAAATGTCTCAGTAGCCTTGAGGTGGGCCTGGCAGAAGCTGGAAATTTTCCAAGCATCTCACTGCCACCAACTTACACAGGGGGTCTTCAAAGCAAGACACGCGGTTGCAGAACAATTCAGCTCCGTTTTGCTCACATTTACTAGGGGTCTGCTCTGTGTGATGGGTGCCAGGAGGCAAGAGTGTGGAGGTGTATCCTGCCGCCTTGGTCCTCAGGCAACTCACAATCCAGGAGGCAAGGCCAACTTGCAAACGGATACATTTTAGTACAGGGACACCTGCAACAGGATAGGTGAGGGTAGGCACTGAGAGGAAGGAATGTGAACCCTAAGAGATGGGGAGCTGACAGCGGGATTACTTGGATTATGTGAACCCCCACCTTCTCAGTGGAGAAGTTTCCTAGAACCCTGTGTTTATTTTCTCATTGTTGATCATCCTCCTCCCAACGACTACAGTTGATTTTTTTTTTCTTAGAGACAGGGTGACACTCTGTTTCTCAGGCTGAAGTGCAGTGGTG
This sequence comes from Plecturocebus donacophilus, assembly GCA_004027715.1. NCBI lineage: Eukaryota > Metazoa > Chordata > Mammalia > Primates > Pitheciidae > Plecturocebus > Plecturocebus donacophilus. The sequence continues at coordinate 80,269 of PVKP010004408.1, read as the reverse complement.
CAATCACAGCTCAGTGCAGCCTCCTGGGCTCAACCAATCCTCCTGCCTCAGCCCCTCGAGTAGCTGGGACCACAAGTGTACACCACTGCACCCACCTATTTTTTTTTTTTTTGTTGTAGAGACGAGTTCTCACTATGTTGCCCAGGCTGGTCTTGAACTCCTGGCTTCAAGCGATCCTCCTATCTTGGGCTTCCAAAGCACTGGGATTACAGGCAGGAGCCACTGCACCTGGCTCTGCAGATGGCTATTTAGACAATTCCCTGATCACTCCCCACATGAAATCTTACTAATACAACCATCCCATGTATCTGCAATGTTCCATGTTGGCCATGGTCCGTTCAAGGCCCACAAATCATTGCAATAGTTAAGGTTTTTTTAAAAATCCCCAAAGAACCAGCTTTCGCCCTGTTGGGGTGCTGCCACCCCTGTTGTGAACGCAAGCAAGTACCACATGCTTTCTGCCCTCTCCGCCAATTCTGCGGAGCTCAGACAATTTCTCCTACAGGTCTCATGGTGTGCATTCCTTCTCTTCTATGACTATAACCAAACATCCAGTGCTGGGACAGATGTGGGCTAGAACTCAGGACTCTAGAGAGCTTTTCCAGGGGTCTGATGGCTTTCAGGGTGCTCGTGGCTCCCTAACCTCCTTTTCCTGCTAGGGAATCTGGGATGCTTTACGCATTGTCACCTTTCCTGCCTCCCTAGGGTCCTTGTGTGGGCCTGACTGAACGCTCCCACCCCTAGCCTGTCATACAGAGCTGGGGCTCTGTCACCTCTTCCTGTGCTGTTGCTTCCCAAGTGGCATCTTTCTGTGTCATTGGCATGTGGAGCCCAGGCTGCCCAGGTGGATGCAGCTTGGATTAGGACTGAGGCTGTGCTAGACCACTCGCTTCCTGGGTGTGGTTCGGGTCTTCAGTTTGTCAGTTTTTTCAAGGCGGTTGCATCTGGCCCTTTCGTCCTATGTTCGCCTCTTTCTAAATCAGGGTTCAATAAAGACTCACTGGTTGTTTGGCATCCCTTTTGCCTTCTCAGCATGACTAGGTGGTTTGGATATTGTCCTTCCAAATCTCATGCTGAAATGTAAGCTCCAGTATTGGAGGTGGGGGCTTGTGGGAGCTATTAGGGACATGGAGGCAGGTATTTTGTGAATGAATTGTTGCCTTCCTGTGGTAATGAATTCATAAAGGAGCTGGTGTTGAAAAAGAGCCTGGCGTCTCGTGCTCCCTGATATGGTTGGCTCTGTGTCCCCACTCAAATCTCATCTTAAACTGTAATCCCCAATTATAACTGGGAAGTGATTGGACCATGGGGACAGCTTCCCCCATGCTGTTTTCGTGGTAGTGAGTGAGTTCTCATGAGACCTGATGGTTTTTTAAGGGATGCTCCTTGCTTTAAGTGCTCTCTCTCACCTGCCACCACGTAAGACATGTCTGCCTCCCTTTCTATCATGATTGTAAGTTCCCTGAGGACTCTGCAGCCATGCAGAACTGTGCGCCAATCAAATCCCTTTCCTTTGTAAGTTACACAGTCTGGGGTAGTATCCTTATAGCAGTGTGAAAATGGACTAATACACTCCCTTTCTCCCCATGTGACATGGTGGCTCTCCCTTTCCTTTCCGCTATGATTGGAAGCCCCTTGAGGCTCTCACCAGGAACAGATGCTGGCACCATGCTTCTTTTTTCCTTTTCTTTTTTGAGATGAAGTTTCACTTTGTCACCCATGCTGGAGTGCAATGGCATGATCTCGGCTCACTGCAACCTCTGCCTTCCAGGTTCAAGCGATTCTTGTGCCTCAGTTTCCTGAGTAGCTGGGATTATAGCCACCTGCTACGATGCCCAGCTAATTTTTGTATTTTTAGTAGAGATGGGGTTTCACCATGTTGGCCAGGCTGGTCTCGAACTCCTGACCTCAAATGATCCACCCACCTTAGCCTCTCAAAGTGTTGGGATTACAGGTGTGAGCCACTGTGTCTGGCCTGCACCACGCTTCTTGTACAGTCTGCAGAACTGTGAGCCAAATAAACCTCTTTTCTTTTTAAATTACCCAGTCTCAGGTATTCCTTTGTAGAAATGCAAAATGGACTAGCACACTAGGGGAAGCAGGAATGGTTTCCTCTGTAAACATTCTCATTAAGTACCAGGCAGTGAGTAGGGGCTTTAAAAATGTGAGTTGAAATGGTCCCTGTAATGAGAAGGAGAGCAGCTCTGGGTCTTTCAGTACCTGCTTGAGGGGACACTGTGGTGGCTTGGGGATAACTTGGAGCCCGGTCCTGGAGAGAAAACAGCTCCTGTCTATGACCCTGACTGCTTAGGTGGGAGCTGCGTGCAGCTCAGCTTCTCTGAGGCATTTGGCAGGCAAGAACATGTGCTCAGAGGAAGCATCACAATGCCACTAACGTCCCATCTTCCCGCCAAAAATAAACTGGAAAAGTGAGCATCCCTCAGCATGGCATGCAGAAGAGTTCTCACTACGGTGAACTAGAAAGCACCCAATGAAGAGCTGGGCCTGCACCTAATCACTGCCAGTTGGAAGTGACTGAGTTACATTGAGAACAGTAATTTATGTGCAATATGGCCCAAAGGACATGGTCTACTTATCAGGCCTTCATATAGAAGGCTCCACTGGCATATTGAGCAGGAAAACTTGGTTGTATATGACTGTCTTGCATATTACCAAGAAAGTGTCTCCAAAGCAGGTAGTGCTGCTTCAAAGACCTTCATACCTAGATGCGAGTTATCAGCATGACTGTCAATATGCTTTTTCTGAAGTGACCAGCTAATAAAAAGTCCCTTGAACTTGTTCTCTAAGGACACTTACTACCTTTGGCCACAAAAGACCATAGGAGAAGTATGTCTCTGGTTTTAGTGCCAATAATTGTTGAATTATCCTGATGGTTTAACTAAGTTTCTTTCTGTTTGCTGTGATTTGTTTCATTTTTATCTTGTCCTGTAGATATTTCTTTAAGCCACCTTATATTTTTTTGTGAAAGAGAGCAGAAAATAATGAAATAAGTGTTCAGGTAATGATGAAACTAAAGAAATGAGTGAGGAAAAGCAAAATAACTAAAGAAAGATAGCTTCAGAAACAAGACCTGGAAAAATCCAATACAAGCCATAACAGCAAGTCTGTTGGGATGATAGAAGGCAAATATCACAGTGCATTAGTAACAAGACTCAATAATAAGAAGTGAGTTTGGGTCCTGACTCTGTCAGTAACTAGCTAAATAATGCTGTAAAAAGAAAAAACAAAACAAAACAAAACAAAAAAGGCAGAAAAGAATCTATGGGAGTCTATGAAAAGAGTCTATGGGAGTTTAATGATTGCCCATAGACAGTGAGAGATGAGATAGCACACAGGTTCAGAAGGTGGGCTTTATAATCACAATGAGCTGAACGCCTACTCCGATTTATTTCCATCGAACCTTTAACAATCTATCCTTCAGGCTTGTTTTTCTTATCTGTAAAATGGAAATAAGATAAGATTTCTGATCTTGCATGTTTATGAAAAATTTGTGAATTTTTTTAGCTAATATGTTCAAGCACTCTATATGGATTTACAGAACATATAGATGTTCTTGAGTTACAGAACAATAAAGTAATTTTCACAAGGTTCCAAAACCAATGAGTAGCAGAGCTATGACTGGAATGCATGCTGTCCATCTCCAGGTCTACACTCTTAACCACTCTTGAATATCGATGATAAATGAACTAATCAATCACAGTAATGCATGGAGCACAGTGCCTGGCACATGGTAAGCCTTTAATAATTTAACTGTTGGCTTACTTAGCAAATGAAAGAGCTTTACAAATCTAAATTAATTTCCAAAACATGGAAAGATATGCTATATCTCAGATATGATATTTGCTAAATAATAACATATCTAGATAATATCTAATTTATAATTTCATAGAGAAATGCTGTGAAATTGATAGATGATACAAACACAGAATGAATAAGTCAAGCAAGGAATTACAGAAATAATATTGATTTTAAAGTGTAGCTAGAAAACATATTAGCTGAGCACAAATACTTATGTGTAAAAAATGTTCATCATATTGTTATTTATTAAAGTCTAAAAAGTAAATGAGTTGAATACCCAAAAGTAAGGGATTGATTAAACAAAATACAGCTATCTACACACATAGACAAAAAGACTGGATTAAAATATGACAGGACTTCGACAATAGTCTTTTGGTAATATGATTTGTACCAATTTTCCTATTTTCTTCCAATTGTCAGTTTTCAAAATTTTCTATAATGAAAACATATTTCTATATAATCTGAAAAAATAAACATTATTTTCAATGGAAATAAAAAAATGTGAGTTGAATGAGTTGAATTGGAGAATATTGTGTCTGTTTGCACTCTAAAAATTGTTCACTCATGGCTTGACATCTTGGAGCTTCACTTTGAGAGTCTATTGGCTCCAAAGGTTTGAGTCCATGACAGATCTTCTGAGCTTACATGCTTACCTGCTCTCAGGAGCTGAGCAAGACACCTGCCAGGAGTCACAGTCCGTCAAGAGGTTGGTTTACTCCTGGAGGGACAGCCGTTGCCAAATGTTAGGTTTGCTGGGAAACCAATTGCTGTAAAAAAAAAAAATAGTGCCTTTTAGCTTCTGTGTTGGGTGCTCTTGACAATGCCTCTTTTTGGAGCCCTTTCCTAGAGCAGCCTCTGATTAGGTTGGCTTAGCAGAGACATCTAGACATTCTATTTTGTGAATTACTGGAGAAATTATATCCCTGTCATATTTGAACACTCTGAAATAGGAAAGAATTACTTTATTGGGAGTTCCCCCTCCCTCCTCCTAAATGTTTGAAGCTAACAAAATGTTTTCAAGCAATTTCTTGCCACTAGATTTTGTGAAACCTACTTCAAGTGTCTTTCCAGAACCTTTCATAGAAAAGTAATTGTGTAATTAGCTATAAATTAGTAAAAATTATGCTAATTACTTCCAGGTGTGACATATTTCCTGCTTAAAAGCAAGTAAGAGAAATAAAGGGGCTGTCAGTGTGGTTCCCAAGTGAAGGTGAGCCCAGGTAACTTGACAGGATGATGGGCATATTTATTTAATATATTTTTTAAAAATTATGTAATTTCTGAATAAGTACAAACAGACCAGGGAGCAAAGGTACAACAGACAAAACCCAGAGTGGTTCTTTTTGTGTGTGTGCTTAATTAAAAGAAACCTAAGCTGGAACTTTGTCATTTCTTTTCAAACTTGTAGTTGGGGGACCTGGGGGGTGGTGGAAAGGGAGAATGTTAGTGTCGTGTGTGTGTATGTGTGGGGGGGGTCTTAGGGCTTCACAGCTCTGTAAGTCAGAAGAGGGTCCTTGGCCCTCCCTCTGGGCAGTCACCCTCTCTGCACACAGCCGTCACCCTTGCAGTTCTTGTTAAGGTTTTGTGGACTCTGGCACAGAAATGGCACTGTCATGTGCTAATGGTGCTATCTTGAGTGTTTCGCTTGCACACAGCGCTTCACTCAAGACAGTACTTGATCACAACAGCCGTTCCTGTGTCTTCTGCACCGCAGTCCCTTGAAGCACATAAAGCTGCTATTATAACCGTCATAGTGTACATGAAAGTCAGAAGGACTGTGTCCTCCTGGGATGGCGCAAAGAGGGAACGAAGGAGAAAATGGAGCCTGCTCCCTCCCTCCCTCTCTTCCACTTTTCCTTCCTTCCTTCCTTCCTTCCCTCCCTCCCTCCTTCCTTCCTTCCCTCCCTCCCTCATTCCTTCCCTCCCTCCCTCCTTCCCTCCCTCCCTCCCTCC